>NW_026467282.1:0-13655 GCF_026875155.1 Cherax quadricarinatus
GCGGGGCAAGATCAAAATGAATTTTTTATGAGAGAGCCACAGAATTTGGTTAACACAAGCCTATCTGATGTTATCCTGACGCCAAATGACTTCGAACAGGCGATAAATGACATGCCCATGCACTCTGCCCCAGGGCCAGACTCATGGAACACCGTGTTCACAAGAACTGCAAGAAGCCCCTATCACGAGCTTTTACCATCCTATGGAGAAGGAGCATGGACACGGGGGTCGTCCCACAGTTACTAAAAACAACACATAGCCCCACTCCATAAAGGGGGCAGTAAAACAACAGCAAAGAACTACAGACCGATAGCACTAACATCCCATATCATAAAAATCTTTGAAAGGGTCCTAAGAAGCAAGATCACCACCCATCTAAAAACCCATCAGTTACAAAACCCAGGACAACAGGGGTTTTTAGAACAGGTCGCTCCTGTCTGTCTCAACAAATGGATCACTACGACAAGGTTCTAGATGCACTAGAAGACAAAAAGAATGCAGATGTAATATATACAGACTTTGCAAAAGCCTTCAACAAGTGTGACCATGGCGTAATAGCGCACAAAATGCGTGCTAAGGAATAACAGGAAAAGTCGGTCGATGGATCTATAATTTCCTCACTAACAGAACACAGGAGTAGTAGTCAACAGAGTAAAGTCCGAGGCAGGCACGGTGAAAAGCTCTGTTCCACAAGGCACAGTACTCGCTCCCATCTTGTTCCTCATCCTCATATCTGACATAATCAAGGATGTCAGCCACAGCACGTGTCTTTCTTGCAGATGACACCCGAATCTGCATGACAGTGTCTTCCATTGCAGACACTGCAAGGCTCAGGCGACATCAACCAAATCTTTCAGTGGGCTGCAGAAAACAATATGAAGTTCAACGATGAGAAATTTCAATTACTCAGATATGGTAAACACGAGGAAATTAAATCTTCATCAGAGTACAAAACAAATTCTGGCCACAAAATAGAGCGAAACACCAACGTCAAAGACCTGGGAGTGATCATGTCGGAGGATCTCACCTTCAAGGACCATAACATTGTATCGATCGCATCTGCTAGAAAAATGACAGGATGGATAATGAGAACCTTCAAAACGAGGGATGCCAAGCCCATGATGACACTCTTCAGTTCACTTGTTCTATCTAGGCTGGAATATTGCTGCACACTAACAGCACCTTTCAAGGCAGGTGAAATTGCTGACCTAGAAAATGTACAGAGAACCTTCACGGCACGCATAGCGCATAACAGAGATAAAACACCTCAATTACTGGGAGCGCTTGAGGTTACTGAACCTGTATTCCCTGAACGCAGGCGGGAGAGATACATGATTATATACACCTGGAAAATCCTAGAGGGACTAGTACCGAACTTGCACACGAAAATCACCCACTACGAAAGCAAAAGACTTGGCAGACGATGCAACATCCCCCCACATGAAAAGCAGGGGTGTCACTAGCACGTTAAGAGACCATACAATAAGTGTCAGGGGCCCGAGACTGTTCAACTGCCTCCCAGCATACATAAGGGGGATTACCAACAGACCCCTGGCAGTCTTCAAGCTGGCACTGGACAAGGCACCTAAAGTCGGTTCCTGATCAGCCGGGCTGTGGCTCGTACGTTGGTTTGCGTGCAGCCAGCAGTAACAGCCTGGTTATCAGCTCTGATCCACCAGGAGGCCTGGTCACAGACCGGGCCACGGGGGCGTTGACCCCTGGAACTCTCTCCAGGTAAACTCCAGGTCCAGGTAAACTCTCCTTAGTACCTTTCTGATACCTGCCCAAAGTTCTACATCTTTATTGCACAACCAGAAGCACCTTGCTAGTTCCAGGTCATTTTTTGAGGCTGTATTTAGTCTAGTACAAGAGATATGGTGTTTGGAAGAGCATAGGTTGCATGTGATTCTGGATTTCCTTCCAAGAATTTTTTTACATGTCCCACAGATATGCTGTGCTGACATCCTGTCTGTATCCTACTACACTGTATGCCACGGAAGAAAACTGATTTCCACTTTACCTTTCTCTTGCTGGTGCCAGTAATATGCAAGATGTATTTATACGAACCAAGTTTACAGTATGTGGGTGGTGGTGTAGAGTGGGTGGTGGGTGTAGGGTTGGTGGTGGTGTAGAGTGGGTGGTGGTGTAGGGTGGGTGGTGTAGAGTGGGTGGTGGGTGTAGGGTGGGTGTGGTGTAGAGTGGGTGGTGGGTGTGGGGTGGGTGGTGGTGTAGGGTGGGTGGTGGGTGTAGGATGGGTGGTGGGTGTAGGGTGGGTGTGAGGGCAAGACTTACCCACACTGCCACACTTCACTATTATTTTTATTATTATTATTATTATTATTATTATTATTAATTTCCTTTTATGTAGTGCTGTACACTGTTATCTCAAGGATGTACACTGTATTCTTTCAAAATACACTTTTCACTGCGCTATACTTGGATCATTGTTTTATTATTTACACAGCAGCTAGCCCTATGCTAACTTTCCCCTACACTTCTATGGAAAAGTTTATTTCCTGTTTAGTAGAGGTAACAGTTGTATGATCAATTTATGTATGTTGTGATACCCTGCACCTCAATGCTACCACCACTCGTTTTATCTCTTGTGACTATAGTAATTACTCATCCGTTATTAACACTTCACTGGACCTCTGGCAATAGTTCGCTAGTGCCAGTCGCTTGTAAGATATTCCCCTATCTACACTATATATTGTACGCTATACTGGGGGATAATTAAGATACTCTTATCTACAATTTAGTTCACTATGTCACTGCACATATATATCCTTGTCACTCATTATATTACTTATAGATAGATCATTATTTGTTTATTTCCACTTGTGTCGACATCCGGCAATAATTCACTAGTGCTGGTCAGAACCCTGCCATGGGTTCGAGTCTCACCCGTTCTGTGATTTGTTGGCAATCGTGTTAATAAGATTTTGTGAGCCATATAGATTATTAAACGATTATCTAACCAAACGTAACTTAATCAGGTAAAGATGAACGAACGGCAGCTGGGAGGAGACTGCAGGTTTTAATAATAGTATTATTATTATTAGTGTTGTCAAATCATTACAGAAACAGTTAACTGAAGGTCAGGTTCCGCCCTACAGTCTATTATTGTGTTCGCAGCAATGGATTCATGTTGGTGGTGAATTTAGATTTAGAGAGGTTATAGGAAAGTAAGAGTGTTGTAGACGAGTGGAACAAACTCTCGGGTAGCGTCACTGAAGCAGGTATATGGATGGGTATGGGTGTGTGTGAATTAGACGTGCCTAGCATGGGCCAGTAGGCCTGCTGCAGTACTTCTCCTTCCGTATGAAGAATTAGACACATGTGAAACATCTGGGTATTTTCATTTATAGTTGTTTCGCCCTCCAGTGGCTTTATCAATACAAGGGCATAATGTGAAGACCGTCCTTGTATTATACTGATAAAGCCACTGGAGGGCGAAACGTCTACAAATGAAGATATTCAGTTGTTGCACATGCCTAAGTCTTCATCTTGTCTGTACTGTGTACCATTCATGTTCAAATCCTCTTTTATGTCGTTATCGTCAGTCTTCTCTACCTTAAGTACGCTTAATATTTTTCATTTCTTAATATTTTACTTAGTTTTTTTATTTTTTTGCTGAAGATTCAAATTGCATCATGAACTGGATTTTCCTTAAAGAAGTATGGTACATCAGGAGGTAGGTAGGTAGCAGGGTAGGTAGGTAGCAGGGTAGGTAGGTAGCAGGGTAGGTAGGTAGCAGGGTAGGTAGGTAGCAGGGTAGGTAGGTAGCAGGGTAGGTATGTAGCAGGGTAGGTAGGTAGCAGGGTAGGTATGTAGCAGGGTAGGTATGTAGCAGGGTAGGTATGTAGCAGGGTAGGTGTGTAGCAGGGTAGGTAGGTAGCAGGGTAGGTGTGTAGCAGGGTAGGTGTGTAGCAGGGTAGGTATGTACCAAGGTAGGTATGTAGCAGGGTAGGTATGTAGCAGGGTAGGTATGTAGCAGGGTAGGTAGTAGCAGGGTAGGTATGTAGCAGGGTTAGGTAGCAGGGTAAGTATGTAGCAGGGTAGGTATGTAGCAGGGTAGGTGTGTAGCAGGGTAGGTGTGTAGCAGGGTAGGTGTGTAGCAGGGTAGGTATGTAGCAGGGTAGGTAGGTAGCAGGGTAGGTATGTAGCAGGGTAGGTATGTAGCAGGGTAGGTATATGTAGCAGGGTAGTAGGTAGCAGAGTAGGTATGTAGCAGGGTAGGTATGTAGCAGGGTAGGTATGTAGCAGGGTAGGTATGTAGCAGGGTAGGTGTGTAGCAGGGTAGGTATGTAGCAGGGTAGGTGTAGCAGGGTAGGTGTGTAGCAGGGTAGGTATGTAGCAGGGTAGGTAGTAGCAGGGTAGGTAGGTAGCAGGGTAGGTGTGTAGCAGGGTAGGTGTGTAGCAGGGTA
Organism: Cherax quadricarinatus; assembly: GCF_026875155.1. Taxonomy (NCBI): domain Eukaryota; kingdom Metazoa; phylum Arthropoda; class Malacostraca; order Decapoda; family Parastacidae; genus Cherax; species Cherax quadricarinatus. The sequence goes on from NW_026467282.1 coordinate 4,428, forward strand.
GGTATGTAGCAGGGTAGGTATGTAGCAGGGTAGGTATGTAGCAGGGTAGGTATGTAGCAGGGTAGGTAGGTAGCAGGGTAGGTATGTAGCAGGGTAGTGTAGCAGGGTAAGTAGGTAGCAGGGTAGGTATGTAGCAGGGTAGGTATGTAGCAGGGTAGTATGTAGCAGGTAGGTGGTAGCAGGGTAGGTATGTAGCAGGGTAGGTATGTAGCAGGGTAGGTAGGTAGCAGGGTAGGTATGTAGCAGGGTAGGTATGTAGCAGGTAGGTAGGTTAGCAGAGTAGGTATGTAGCAGGGTAGGTATGTAGCAGGGTAGGTACTGTAACAGGGTAGGTATGTAGCAGGGTAGGTATGTAGCAGGGTAGGTAGGTAGCAGGGTAGGTAGGTAGCAAGGTAGGTAGGTAGCAGGGTAGGTAGGTAGCAAGGTAGGTAGGTAGCAGGGTAGGTAGGTAGCAAGGTATGTAGGTAGCAAGGTAGGTAGGTAGCAAGGTAGGTAGGTAGCAGGGTAGGTAGGTAGGTAGCAAGGTAGGTAGGTAGGTAGCAAGGTATGTAGGTAGCAAGGTATGTAGGTAGCAAGGTAGGTAACAAGGTAGGTAGGTAGCAGGGTAGGTAGGAAGCAAGGTAGGTAGGTAGCAGGGTAGGTAGGTAGCAAGGTAGGTAGCAGGGTAGGTAGGTAGCAAGGTAGGTAGCAGGGTAGGTAGGAAGCAAGGTAGGTAAGTAGCAGGGTAGGTAGGAAGCAAGGTAGGTAAGTAGCAGGGTAGGTAGGAAGCAAGGTAGGTAGCAGGGTAGGTAGGAAGCAAGGTAGGTAGGTAGCAGGGTAGGTAGGAAGCTAGGTAGGTAGGTAGCAGGGTAGGTAAGAAGCAAGGTAGGTAGGTAGGCAGCAAGGTAGGTAGGTAGAAAAGCAAGGTAGGTAGAAAAGCAAGGTAGGTAGGTAGCAAGGTACGTAGGCAGCAAGGTAGGTAGGCAGCAAGGTAGGTAGGTAGGAAGCAAGGTAGGTAGGCAGCAAGGTAGGTAAGTAGGCTGGTAGATAGGTAGTGTGCCTAGTGCGAGTACCAAACTGAGGATCAAGCCTCCACTTCTTGAGCTAAATGATGCCATTGAGGTTAGAACTTGCGGCGTGCACCGAGCACATCACCTTTATTTTGTGTGCACTACACATCCTACATACCATGCATAATCAAGCAAAAGCCCGCTAGCTTGACGGCACAGGTGACGGGGCTCCCGCAATATATCCGCTGATAACTACCACTTGTAAACGTTAACCAATCAAGGTGAGGGGTTGAGTGTCAGGATGGTTGACCTTATACCTACACAGAGGTCTGGAGGTCAGTCTCGCACTAGCCTCAGGATGATCAACACACACTGAGTTCTATCTATGAGAGAACTCGGTATGAGCCATTGTCGGTGTTTCTCTCTCTCTCTCTACCCGTTTTTTTTTTTTTTTTGATTCGCCGGTATTCTCCCGGCCCGGGTCTTTTCCAAGTAGTGGTGACCCGGCCTTGGCTCCCTATCTGGGGAGTATCTCGAGACCTAAGTCTCCCATGGGAGGAGGTACAAGTACCCCCTCATCTTTGGGACCAAGTGTCCCCAGGCCTAGCCACAGTCCCCGCCCTCACGGGGCTCGTAGGGAGAAGCTAGGCCACTGGTCTACCATCTGCCCTGCCCCAAAGGGGCTCGTGGGGATGGCAGTCTTGTGAGCTGCAGGTGGTAGCAAGCTCAAACCTCCCTCTACTTTTTTTTTATAGCTGCTCTGGCAGGCGAACTTTCCAGTTTCGCAGCTCAGGCTAGAGAAACTGGCCTGACTGGACGCTCTGTAATTTTTGCTTACAGAAGACTAGCCTTGCCGGGATTCGAACCTGTTCGATTAACCTGCTAGTACCCGCCGCCCACAGTCCAGTGTATGAACCACAACAAATTGAAGAATTGAGACAGTTTTGCACAAGTGTCTCATTCAGCTTGTCGGTTTTCTAAACCACCGCAACAAGGTTCACCAGGAACTGTTTTGACTGATCTTTTGAGTTCTGCAAAGAGCGAAACGTTGCCGAAACAAAACATTGGATTTTCAAGCTGAGGATATTCACCGAGTTGCTACTGACCTGCTCAGCGACATAGATGGTGTATTCCAGCTGCTGGCGTCTGAGGACAGGGTGTAGCCAGCTCAGCAGGATGACCAGGTGGTGCAGACGGTCTCTGTAAGGCAGCACGACCGCCACCTTGTGTCGTGGCAGACAGGGGTCGTCTGCCTCCTGTGTGGGACTCCATCTGCCACCCGGGGATACCCACTCCAGTTGCCTCAGCACATCCTGCAGCTGCAGCTTCTCCAGCTGGTCCAGATCGATGTTCATGTGACCCACTGAAAGAAGGTGAGGTTAAGGGCTAGTGGTTGACAGCGGGTGTAAATACAGAGGATGATGGGGCTATTATTGCTAGCTGGTAACGCTACTGTTGCTACATCTACCTTGATGCAACACTAGTACTAGTACCAACACTATGTTGGCAACAGTTCACCTTCTTCCTTGCAGGTAATATTATTTGTGATCACTTGTGCTAAGCTAGATTTAGATTTTTTTTTCAGATTTTGCCACCGAAGTGGCTAATTTGCTGTGCACCCAATATTCATCTTGTGGACGGTAGTGTAAGAGCATTAGGAATACACAAAAGACCTAGGAACTAGGCCCTAAAAGGGTTACCAAAGTATATATGGATTTATAGCAACAGTTCACTTATCTATTGCAAGTAGATTTAGGAAATTTGCCTAATATATGTCTGGTATCTTATTTTCATTAATAAGACACCTTGTCATATCACCTATGTAATTATACTGTCTCTATATGTCTTAGTAAGTGGACAATTAAGTGTTCAAGATAGTGGCCAAAGGGCTGGCTAAATAATTTGCATTTAGTTTGATCACCATTTGTGTGTCTGCCAAACTACCAGAAGTAGCGGTAACCAAACCTAAACCTGGCCACTACAACATCAGTCTGTTCACAGTGTCTTCAAGAAGGCACTGGACAGGCACCTAAAGTCAATACCTGACCAACCGGGATGTGGTTCGTACGTCAGCTTACGTGCGGCCAGCAGTAACAGCCTGGTTGATCAGACCCTTATCCACCATGAGGCCTGGTCTCAGACCGAGCCGCGGAGACATTGACCCCCGAAACCCTCTCCAGGTAATACTTATCTACGTTCATGTTAAACTAAGTTATAGATCTATACCTGGAGACAGTTCCAGGGGTCAACGACCCCGCGGCCCGGTCTGTGACCAGGTCTCATGGTGGATCAGGGCCCTAAAGAGGCTTTACTGCGGGCCCGCACGTAATTCAACGTCGAGCCAAACCCGGTGGTCAGGTATGATTTCAGGTACCTTCGGGCCCTGCTTGAAGACACCAGGGGTTATTGGGAACCCCCCTGTGTATGCTGGGAGGCAGTTGAACAGTTTGGGCCCCTGCATTTTTGTGTTGTCTTTATCGTGTAGTGACACCCCTGCTTTTCAGGGGGGTGTTGCATCGTCTGCCGAGTCTTTTGCTTTCTGGGGAGTGATTTTCGTTTTGCAAGTTGGGTACTAGTCCTCTGGTTTTTCGGTGTATATAATCTATATCTCTCCCCCTGTGTTCTAGGGAGTACGGGTTTTAGGAACTTCAGCCTCCAGTAATTGAGGGATTTATCGCAGTTTGCGTGCTGAAAAGGCTCTCCGTACATTTTCTAGGCAACAATTTACCTCCCTTGAAAGGTGTGTTAGTGTGCAGCAATTTCCCACCCAAGTAGAAAAAGCGCCCTGAAGAGTTTTTCATGGGCTTTACATCCCGGGTTTTTAAAGGTTCTTATTATCCATCTGCATCTTTCTAGAATGCGATTGAAAAATTTTAGGCCTTGAAGGGAGTCCTCTGACATGATCCCCCCCAGGTTTTTGAATTGTTTTTCGCTCTGTTGTGTGGTTGGAATTTGTTTTACTCGATGAAATTTTAAATTTTCCCACGTTTTCCATAAGGAGAAATTGGGTTTCTCACCCTGAACTTCTTTTGTTTTCTGCAGCCCATTTAAAAAATTTGGGTTGTGTCCGCCGGAGTCTTGCATGTCCAATGGAGGACATGTCATGAAAAATTCGGATGTATCTGAAAAGGAAGACACTGCACTGTGGCTTACCCCTTCTATGTCCGATATGGGGATGAGGAACAAGATGAGAGCGTTATGTGCCTTGTGGAACAGAGCTTTTCCCCATCCCACTAGATTTACTCTGTTGACTACTACTTTGTGTTTATTTTTTACGAAATTATAGTCCATCTACGATTTTTCCCTGGTTTTCCTTTTAATCGCGTTTTTGTCCTATTACCCATGGTCACACTTGTCAAAGGCTTTCACAAAGTCTTGTATATTACTCTTGCTTCTCGGGTTTTAAAACTGTATTCCTATACTTGTTTCATTTTTTATTTTTTCTCTTAATTTCCCTAAGCTAGACAGACATCCCAAAAGTTCTATTCAGTGTACTTTCTAGGGACAATTAAAAACTTTATTATAAGACGAAATTTAGTGTTGACGGAATCCATAAAATTTTCTTAATTCTTTTTCTGGGTGTTTTGGGGGGTATTTATCTGGTTCTTCAAGGCATTTGTTGTCACTATGTGGCAGGAATTTCAGTATGACTAGAATCAATAATCATAGTCAACTCAGCGTTAAGTTTAATTTTGCATATTTGGAGACCAACAATTCAGTTTGCAGGTAGACGCCCAGTTTTTGATTTTATGCCTAAATCAACATAGTTATTATTTATTTCTTCACGGGGGTCTCCTTGGGACGGTGAAAAGGGCTATTGGCTTTTCCCCAGACTGAACCCAAATTCCCCCCAATTCCCCCTTTCCATTTCCTCCTCATCCCCATCCCCCACTTTCCTACCTTTGAGGTTTTTTCCCATAGCCCTTTTGTTCCTAGACCTGAGAAGAGGTTTTGGGTCCCTCTAATTCCGTTGGGTCCCGGTGGTAGTGAGTTTGCCGTGGAATCTGGATATTAAGTCCGATCCCCCTTCCCGTCTCCGGGGGAAGGGAGGCTTCGGGTGTCTTTCAGGTGACTGGTGTATCCCTGGAGGCTGCCTGTCGGATTCCAGGAGGTGGTGGCCGAAGGAGGTATGCTTTGTGAGGAGTTTCTGACTGCCCTCCCTTTTGTCCACCGAGGTGGCTCCGTAGATGTGAGGTTGCTATCCCGGATTACTGGTTTTCTGGCTTGAAGGGTAGGGTATGGCACGGGTTTCATGCTGCATCTTCACTACTAGCTGCACTGAGGTTGTCCTCTTGGGTACAGAAGGGGAGACTTGCGGTCCTTACCCCCTGGGAGCTGCCCCTCCACGCCCCCCCCCTCCTTTCTTTCTTAAAAAGAAGAGAGACCTAAGCATGGGGTCCCAAGTCCATGTACCTTCTCCTCCTGGGGCCCCTTCCTATAGCAGCACCCTCGTTACCGGACCATTTTTCGGACCTTTCCACAGCCCCTTTATCTTCTGCGAGTGACATTTTGTCGCACACTCCAGATACAGAGGCTCAGCTTGACTCCTCTGACACCTCCGACCTCTGCATATCTTTGACTACGCTTCTGGCCTCTCCCCATGTGGTGCAACGGTTTTCAGATCACATGCCCACCTCAAAACGGACCATCTCTTGTCCTGTATCTAAACTACCACGACCTTCTTCTGATGACACTATTTCGACTGTCTCCCATTGTACTCAGAAAAGACCAACACTACAATCACTTCCTTTACATACTACGCATCATAGAACACAATGGACGAAATTTTTTTTTCACTGTACAACCGACATCTTTAGAATATTTCTGATCATAGTATCAGCAAGGCGCTCTTACGCCACGTTAGTTGTAATATTCCGTTTCATGTTCTCAAGAGTGGTGCACGCATCGTCACAGTACAGAATGCTAGCCAAGCTTACGAGTGCTCTCTCCTTACAACCATAGATGCCATTCCTGTAACAACTGAAAAACATCATTCTCTCAATTCTTGCAGTGGTACTGTCATTCTACCACATACCATTGTTCAACATAATTTCCAGACATGGGGTTGTGACATTCTGGAACAGCTTGAGCTCCAAGGCCTCCTGATCCTTAAAGTAGACACGTATGTACTGCCTGCCCGCGGGCGGAGAAGCTATCCCTGCAATGTAGCTTACTTAACTTTTGACTAGCAGTTTACAATGACTATTGGTTTGCAGGACACCATTTGCAAGTCCGACAGGTGACCCCTACACCACAACAGTGTAGAAATTGCTGGCCTACAAGACCTCGCACAACAGCTCCTTCCCTTCACCTCTCTACTTCTTCAAAGTCCAACAATTCCCCAGAGGGTAAATATTTCATTTCCGTCTCAGTACCTAGATCTTTGCCTTTTACTCGTTCTGTTGCGAGTCTGGAGGTCCATCCTCCCCCTTGTACACAACCTTCCTCTCCTGTCCCATCCCAAGTTTCTTCCTCTCCTCTCCCCTCCGAAGCTCCTCATGTTACCTCTAACCTCTCGTGTTCCCCTACATTGGTTAATTCTGTCATCACCCTGATCTTTACTCACCCTCCTTCTTCCATCTCCAATATCATCTCACATACAACGTCCTTGTCCTATGAAATAACTGAAGCTACATTGCGGAGACTAAACCAATGATGGACACCGATTCACCTCCTGCCACTTCACTCTTCTCCATCTGCACAACTTCTTTCTTCACAGTGTTCGAACCCTTTGCCACTTGTTCGTTTTCCACTGCCTCCACATGTGGACTCTTCTAACCCTTCTAGTCCGTAGATAACTCTACCCTAAAATTTATTGTATCTTTCTACTCGCTTATTTACTCATGGCTTATTTACAGCGGAATATCAGAGGCCTCAGAAGTAACTGGGGTGAGCTTCAGGTGTTGCTCTCCCAGTTATCCCCTGTTTGTGTTTGTTTACAATAAACCAAATTAAGCTCCGCTGTTGTCCGTTCCACCTCAGGCTGTTTTATTATAGTCATTGGATCTTTTTCCTGATGGAACCTTTAATGAAAGTGCACTTCTTATACATTCCAGTATACTATCAACTCTTTCGTCATACTTCGTTGCATTACACTGCAGCTGGCACCCACTTGAATAAGTGGTATACCATCTGTTCTTTGTACCTCTCTCCCTCTCGGGCATTATCTATCCCAGATGTTGCATTTCTGGTTTCTTCCATACCGCCACCCCTTCTGTTGGCGATTTTAATGCTCGCCATTTCCTCTGGTAAGTAGGGGGGGGGGGTGCTCACTGTGACTCGCTGCATTCAGTTGGATGCTTTTCTCACTTCTTTCCTCCTTCCATGTTTTAAATACAGGTACTCCCACCCATTTTGATCTTTGTACTCATTCTCTCTTGCATCGACCTCTCGGTTTGCTCTTCCTCAGCTGCACTAGACTTTACCTGGTCTGTCGTCCAAGACTCTCATGACAATGATAATTTTTCAATCAACCTTTTCATTCGTATTCACCTCCTCCTCGCACCCCAAACGCTGGCAATTTGACCGAAGAGAATGGGACCTTTAATCGTGTCAAACTGCTTTTCAGTGGGGGATCCTTCTTTGTCCTCTATTGATGAGCTGTTACACCTCTTCTCGACCTCATTTTTAACCCCAGTTTTCACATTTTATACCCCAAACCTCGGGCAGGCATTCTCAAAGGGGGCGTGCCTTGGTGGTCTCCTGCTTGTGCTCGGGCAGTACGTTTGAAACGTGCTCAGTGGGCAGATACCCGGTACAAAAGAACCACAGAGCTACTCCTTGATTTTAAGCAGAAGAGAGCGGTCGCTCGCCGTGGTAAATCCAGGAAGGTATAAACACAATCCCGCACTTGCTGGCGGGATTGGTGTTTATACCGTCACTTCGGCTTCCTCTATGAGTGCAGCCTGGAAAAAAGTACGGAAACCAAGTGGCAAATACTCTCCCGACCCGGCTCCTGTTCTTCGGGTTTCCGGTGTCGCTATAGCAAACCCTCTTGATGTTGCCACCGAAATGTTATATCTCTCAAGGGTCCATCTGTAATAATTTAATAATATATCTTTATTTACTACAAGTACATGTACAAGGTATACAGGTCTAGCTTACATCAATGACAAAACTATATAGAAAGCCGCTTGTTATGCAGAGCATTTTGGGCAAATTAGGTCAGTTTTGTCCCAGGATGCGACCCACACCAGTCGACTAACACCAAGGTACCCATTTTACTGATGGGGAACATAGACAACCGGTGTAAGGAAACACCTCCGATGTTTCCACCCTTTTACCGTGTCTTTCCTCCAAGTCTGACAGAGAGTTTGAGCCCTTAGAATTTTCTTCTATCAGAGAAGAGTCTTATAATGTGCCTTTTACACTTCTGGAATTGGAGACAGCACTCTCCGGTTGCCGACCATCGGCAGCTGGGCCTAACGGCATTTACATCAGTCAGCCCTTGCAGTCCTCTTAGGACTCTTTAATCTTATTTGGTCAAAAGCAGTTCTTCCCCAGCTGTGGAAATCTGCCACTGTTCTCCTTTTCTGTAAACCGGGTACTACGGGACATGATGCCTCCCACTATCGTCCTGTTCCTCTTACCAGTACAGCTTGAATGTGGCACTCGGCAATTACGTTTCGACTTTTGAAATTAAGTTATATCTCGGTTATTGCAACATCAGTTTTTCCCGCACATGATACCAAACGTAATTCCTTCATCTTATGTCTAGCACTTCGACTATTTGTATAAAATTCATTAAGCTGATTTTTTTTTGTCTGTGCCTTTCCTTCTACTCATCTCTGCATGTCCACATTTTCTGTTATTCCCATGATATAACAATCTTGATAATTTATACCGTCCCACAATTCATTTTTTCCAGACAAAAAAAAAAATCTCTAATTATTTCTAGTTTAAAGTCCTAACAGCTCCATCCACCGAGCTTGCTACAGCCGACACACTGACCTTCAGTAAACGACCCCCCCCCATCCCTCGCATACATGTCATTTCTGCCATAAAAATGGTCCCAGATATCTATGAGTGGAACTACAATGTCCTTGCAGTGTTTGTCTAGTCAGCAATTAACTCAAATTGCCATGGACAATCATTCTTTTCCACCACTCTTTATCTATCAATCCTCGACAAGAACATTCTTATCTTCAGTGGTGAAGGTAAGAATGTTTCTATCCATTGCTACAGTGGGGCATCCTGCTTTCAAACCGGGGTTTTCAGCAAATTGTTTTGGACGCAACCC
>NW_026467284.1:0-13579 GCF_026875155.1 Cherax quadricarinatus
AACAGAAGAGGGGAAAAAGGAAAAAATTTTAGATGAAGTATGGGTAAAAGAAGAGAGGGGGGGGCAGGAGAAAGTTCAGATGAAGTATGGAGTAACAGATGAGGGTGGAGAAGAAAGCTCCGACGAAGCGTAGGGTAAAAGAAAAGAGGGGTAGAAGAAAATTCAAACGAAATATAGAGTAAAAGAAAGAAGAGGTAATTGGTGGAGGGCTGCGAGTTTGTGTTAAGTGGATTTGAGGTAAATTTGAGCAGCCAAGGAGCTTATGTTCTAGAGTTCTGACGTTGTCTGTCCAGTCAGCACTGTCTCGTCAGCCTCTCTCGACTCATTGCGACACCAGGAAAACATTAACAAGGACATATTTACCTGTGGTTTTGCTTATATTTCTCTAATTATTACATTAAGATAATTAGTGCAAACGTTGAAAAAATGCTGAATAATTAAAATGAACGACTCTCACTAACGGAAAATACGTCCTATTTAAAATATCCTTTTAATTCTGTATACCTTCTAGTCATACACACACACACACACATTCCCGTCATACACATTGCCCTCAAACTTACACATTACCATAATACACATTCACACAAATGAAACGTGTAAGAAACAAAATATAAGAAGCACTTTTTTGTCTGTTTTCACGCAAGAAGAAACGACTGAAATTCTAAGAATATATAATTATACAAGACCTAATGAAAATAAACTACGCACGGTGAGGTTACCAGGCCACTTAAGTTCTCAAATAAGCAGACCGATTAAAGCCAAACGAGACCCCGAACCGCTACGAAAGGTTTGCAAGGTTTCTTGAAACATACAAATGAACGTTATAAAACAATAATATATTCAATTTATCAATGTAAAAGAGATATCGTGAGATATCGCAACTAAAAATATGTTGGTTCTCCCTTACCATGAAAACTTGGTTGATATGCCTTCTCTTCTTAAGACTTTTAATATTAAAGTTGTATTCAAAAATCTTGATACAGTAAAAAAACTTTTGATAAAGAATTCCCCCCAAAATGCTGATGGATTTGTCTATAAGATTCCTTGTAAAATTTGCGATAAAGTTTATTACGGTCAAACTGGTAAAAATCTCGAACTAAGATTAAAACAACATAAATATAGCATTAGAACTGGACAAGATTCCAATGCTCTATTTATTCATGTAAGAGATTTTAACCATCCAATTGATTTTCAAAAAGTTGAGAAAGTAGTATCAAGCAAGTCCATGGTCGACAGGAATATAATTGAATCTTGTTTCATAAAAAGCATTTTTTGACAATAATATGAATATTTCCTTTGGTTTATATAAATTAGATCCATTTATAATTAATAGAATTTGGGAAGAATTTAATAATACACTGGACAAATAGTAATTTTTAAATTTTCTTGGGTAAATAGTTTGTGGGTGAGTTGTGCAAAGGACCTATCCAGTTAGGTCGGCGCGCGTCAGGTGTTTAACCGTTGTGGATCTGATAGTGAGGTGTTGGCCAGACCCCTTATGTAGCTTCCTTGGATGCTTTACTTTCATAGTTCCTTGATAATGTATAGTCACGAAAGCGCTTGGAATTTCTCTATTCTTTCAGAGTAGTTGTTTTGCATATTCTGAAATCACCTGTTTACTGTGATCTTATTGCATATATATATATATATATATATATTATATATATATTATATATATATATATATATATATATATATATATATATATATATATATAATATGTCGTGCCGAATATGTAAAACTGGTCAATTAGCAAGAACTCATCTAAAATTAATTCCTTTCTGAAATTTTCTCTTATACGTTTAAAGATATATATTTTCCATTAATGTTAATGTAAAAATTTATAATTTTGCACCAAAAGAATCTTAGAAAATTTACGTAACCTTATTATAACAAGAACAATTTATTTTAGCCTAACCCAACTAAATATATTTTAGATTTGTTTACAGTAATTTAATACTAAACAAACATAGTGAAATATATTTTTTTCGTTAGGTTCAGGATGATTTTGGCGAAATTATTGCATACACAAATTTTCACTTGTCCTATATGGCAAGATGAGCGTTGCCAAGATCGCAAGTTCTGCCTATTCGGCACGACATATATATATATATAAATATATATATATATATATATATAATATATATATATATATATATATATTATATATTATATATATTGGAACTCAGGCAATTGAACCTAATTGATTCCTAGGTGGTGTTTGAACTGCGAAAACGTCTATGTCCAAAACAGCATTTCCCAGGCTATAATTATCAGCCTAAAACACTGGAGGATGTTGAACTGACTTTTCCAAAAGTCTCTGAGAGTTAGGTCAGTGTCAGAGGTCACTTCAAAACACTTTTCAAATAGGGCTTTTATTACAACCCAGGAATCCAAAAGCCTGTTATCCTGGGTGTAAAGGGAGCAAAATAAACACAGGAGAAAACTTCTCACTTACATTATCCTTTCGCCAAGTAAGAACAGAAGTATGTACACTATATACACTATGTACAACAATAGGTATTAGTGCACGCCACGGTAAGCAAGGCAGAATAGAAGCCACTGGAGAGCAGACCGTATTTCAACCAGCTCTAGTATGGAAATGACAAGGGCAGACAGGCAGGTGGTGCCCACAACACCTCTGCGATTGCCAAAACCATCTTCTCACTGGCTGAACCTGGGTACTGATTGAACGACGGGGCCCCATTGTCCGATCCTTAGTACTGGTTCGCTGGTTGGGGGAGATAGCCTTTCAATGAGGGTGTGTACATGCGCCGAATAAAAGTTACGTACTCTTTGCATGCCACACCCCACCCCGAAAGGGCTCAGGAATAGGCTCCCACCTCCCATTGGTAACCGTTCCACCATGGCACCAAATGGGACTGCCTTTCCTCTCAACCATCCAACTCTTAGATAGAGCTCAGCTTTATTTGCGACATAAAGCCAAACTCTAAACGTGGAGCGAGACAGCAGACAGTAGGACTAATGTAGGTCCAAGGTACGGGCAGACGGTATCCCGCACCCCCTCACTAAAAAAAACACACAAGGGGAAAAAAAAGAGCTTTCACGTTACCATAGATCCCTAACCTAATACATTAATACAATCTGGATAATGCATCTGCCAACTTATTTTCTTTGCCGGCAATGTGTAATATTCTGAGAGAATAGGGTTGCAGTCGTAGACTCCATCTCATGAGCCTCGTATTGTGGTTCTTCATGGCTTGGAGATATACCAGAGGGCTGTGGTCACTATAGACAGCAACCACCTGTGAAGTCTGGGTCACGTAAACATCGAAGTGCTCCAAGGGCAGTACCAGCACGAGGGCTTCTTTTTCAGTGGTAGAGTAAGTCCTCTGGTGCGGCTGGAACTTTGCCGAGTAGAAGGCCACAGGCTGCAACCCCTCGTCCCCGTTTTTGCAACAGTACTGCCCCAACCCCAGACTCACAAGCATCAACCTGTAATGAGAAAGGTTTGGAGAAGTCTGGAGACAAAAGAATGGGTGCAGTACACAATAATCTTTTTGCTTTCGTAAAAGCATTTTGACATTCTGGGGTCCAATTAAAGGGAACTTTGTGACTGGTAAGAGAGGTAAGGGGGACTACAATATCTGTAAATCCCTATCTTGCCTAGGAAACGTTGAAGAGATTTCCTATCATGGGGAATTGGGTAATCTTTAATGGCAAGAACTTCGGCAAATTTAGGAGCAACTTTGCCACTACCTACTTCATTGCCCAGAAAAGTAACAGTGGCCTGGCCAAAGGAAGACTTAGATAAATTAACAGTTAAATGGGAACTCTGGAAGGTCTCAAAGAGAGCCTTAAGCGTATCAGATACCACCACGCTGTCATCTAGGTAAGCTGTCGTGCCTTCAAGTCCTTTAATAGCTTGATGGATAAGTTTCTGGAATGAAGAGGGGGAGTTTTTCATTCCGAAGGGGGTAACAGTATATTGATAATGACCTCGTGGAATTACGAAGGCAGAGATTTCGTTCGCCTTATCCGTCAAAGGTACCTGATAGTAACCTTTAAGGAGATCTAACATGGACACAACAGTAGCTTTACCTACAAAGTTGATTACATCATCCAGACGAAGAAGAGGGTAAGCATCTGTGATTGTGACCTCATTCACCATAGGGTAGTCTGTACACATGCGAAAACCTCCATCAGCTTTTTTAACAAAGATGCACGGTGAAGCCTATGGACTAGATGACTCCTCCACTAACCCATGTTCTAAAAGAAATTCTACCTCCTGCTGAAGTAGCTTCTGTTTTTCAGGATTAGCTCTCTATGGGGAGAGTTTAATAGGTTTAGATTATTATTGTAATCAAAAAAGAAGCGCTAAGCCACAAGGACTATACAGCTAATAGGTTTAGAGTTTCCCACATCTACGTCATGATAACCTAATGTACATTTTTTCAGCACATCTGAAAAAAATATCAGGGTATAACTGTAGAAGCGCAGTTAAACTTGTTACTTGAGTTTCAGATAGCCCCACCATTAAAGGGTTCTTGAGGAGGACAGAGTTTGGGAGCTTGACATTAATTTCAGAATAGAGTGCAAAGAGTCAGAGTCGTCCTCAGAGGTAGAGGACAGTCATTACTGGGACTTTATCCGGTGTATGAAAAGATTTTATTTGATTAATGCGGTAAGTTTTAGTTTTGAGGTCTTATTATGGGGAGATACCACATAATTTACATCAGATAATTTACTTACAATCTGCATAGGTCCTGCAAATCTAGCTTTCAAGGTGTGGCCAGGTATAGGTTCCTGTACCAACACCTTGTCTCCTGGATAGAAGATCTAAATTGTGCATTTCTTTCATACCTCTGTTTCATCTTGTTTTGAGCTGCCTTTAGGTTAGCCTTGGCTAAATGACGTGCCACCTGCAACCTTGAAGACGGGTTGTAGAGTGTGGAACTAACGTCTTCTCCCATCCATCCTTCTTTGAGCACCTGAAGAGGACCTCGTACATTGTGCCCAAAGATCAGCTCAAGCGGACTATACCCGGTAGACTCCTGCATAGTTTCCCTTATTGAAAACAGCAACAAAGGTAGTGATTTATCCCAGTCTGTAGGAAAATGCATACAAAAAGTTCTCATCATGGTTTTTAACGTCTGATGGAATCTTTCCAGGGCGCCTTGGGACTGAGGATGATAGGCAGTGGATAAGTTGTGGATTATCCCTAACCTAGTTACTGCTTCCCTAAATGCTTTGGCAATGAAGTTAGTACCTTGATCACTTTGAACAGATTTAGTAATGCCAAAACAAGAAATAAATCTGGTTAAAACCTTGAGAATGGCTTCAGTACTAATACTGCACATGGGAATTGGTTCTGGGTATCTAATTACTCTATCCATAATGGTAAATAAGTACTGATTTCCAGACTTTGACTTAGGTAGTGTACCTACACAATCTATAATTAATTCTGCAAAAGATTCTCCATCAGCAGGTATAGGCTGGAGAGGTGCAGGCTTATTGGAATGTCCAGGTTTCCCTACTTGCTGACATTCTCGGCAACATCGGATATGATTCTTCACATCCTTCCTTAATTTTGGCCAATAGAATTCTTTTGTGACTTTATATAATGTTTTTGTAATTCCTAGGTGACTTCCTAATGAAGTATTATGAGCTATATTCAATATTTGAGGTCTAAACTTTGTTGGAACCACTAACCTATCTGACAGTTGCCTGCCTGCTATCTCCTTACCAATCTCAGTGCAGATCAAATAGTCGTTTTTAAGTTTATATTTGACTGGATGATCTGAAAAGGAATTACCCATGGCGGCCTGAAACGCGAAATTCAAAGGGTTCTTTTGTTGTTCCTCCCGGAAGGTCAGTTCCTCGGGCATGGAAACAGAGATATCTGGCAATCCTGCAACACTGGAATAGGATCTGGGTCTGTTCACTTAATTTATGAGGCTCTGGCCAGTTTTCCTTGTAAAACAAATTCGCTATTCCAAGATCAGAGTCGTCCAAGGATAGGTCAGCATTCTTGCCAGACAACCCTTGGGATGTTGCTCGGTTATGGCCAACACCGGAGAAGAATTAATCATTATGGGTTCAGGACATACACTAGCAGTGGTAATGTTATTACCCAGTAATAACATGGCATCTTTCATAGGAAATCCTTCGGATACACCCACAGTCATATATCCAGTGTAATATTTGCACTGTACATAGATTCTATGCAAGGGGACAGAAAAGATTGCTCCTCCGAAGGCTTCTAGCAAGACAGAGGATTGTAATGAAATGTGTTCAGGAAGGGGAGGTACTCCCTCTCTTATAAGCGAGCAATATGCTACAGTATCTCTAAAGGTTGACTTCGGTTGTTTTTGAGTCTTCTTGACAGTAATAAGGAGCCATCCCTTTCTCTATTTCTTTCAGGGACATGCTACTAGGGACACTCTAGATTTTCCCTAATGGTTGGGGTTTATGTGGGCAATTCGGATGGATGTGACCTACTTGGTTGCATAGAAAGCAGACGACAGGCTTGACCTTAGATCCCTGCTGATGTTGCAACTGGTGTCGCTCTGGCTGGTGTGCTCTGGATACTGTTGTCGAGTTGCACCATGTTGAGTGGTTTGTCACTCACCAGGTTGATCATAAGTTGAGTAGCGTGGCTCACCAGGTGACTTAGTTGGCTGACGTAGACATTCTCCCTCTAGCTGGCACTTCATTCTCCAATGTTGACGATCTCCACTCATGCCAGGCTGCTGAAAAGAGAGATGGGACCACTCGGACAAGGAGCGGTTAGTTTTGAAGGTATCAGCCAACCTGGCTGCCTCCAATGCAATGGTTAAGTCATGAACCTGCAAAAAGACTCTAACCTCTGGTCCCACAGACTCCAGCAGGTTATCGACTAGGATAAGCTGCACAAGATCATCAAAGGTGGCGACATCACTTGCCTTATACCAGCTGGTAAAAGCTTTGGTCTGTTGTCGCACAAAATCCACCAGGGATTGACCAAGCTGTCGTCTGCCTAACTTGAATGACTTCCTATACTTAGCTGGGATGTACTGATATGCTCCCAGAACTGTTGTCTTCACTTTATAATTGGAAAAATCAGTGTCATTTAACACTGACATAAACTCCCGGGCTTTACCAAACAACGCTTTGTGAACCAGTGACGCCCAATGTTGTTCTGGTCACCTCAAGGCTCAAGCCTGATTTTCGAAAGTTTCGAAAAATTGTTCTGGTTCTGCCTTATTGAAGAGGGAACCAGCTGTACTGCTTTCTGTAAACTAAAGTCATTTACAACTTGAGAAAACTGCCTTCTTTCTTTTTCCATATCAAACTCTTGCTTCGCATGTGCCCTCTGTTCCCTAGTCTGCTCAAGATTGATTTTCGCCAACTCAAGTACCAACGCAGCTGATTCGCTTTCAGACAACCCTGTTGCACGAGACTGACGATTTTCCTCAGTTGATGTATCATTTTCCTCCTGTGAGAACATTGGGGTTTTATTCCTGGCTCCTGTAGAAGGAGGAGTTTGATGTGCCATTTCCTCTTCTTGAAGTCTGATACTTATAAGAGTACGAAGTTGTGCAGCTGTGAGAGTGCACTCGTAATCAATGCTAATGGAAGGAGCAATTTGCCAACAACGCTGTAGGGAAAATATAGACAAGTTTAATAATGTGTATTCAGACACTAGACGTCTGACTCGTCTAGGCAGCATACCCCAACATAAGAAACATAAGAACGAAGGAACACTGCAGAAGGCCTACTGGCCCATGCGAGGCAGGTCCAAGTCTCCTACCGGCTTAAGCCAATGCACCCAACCTAGTCAGGTCAGGTCACATTGACTTAAGGGAGGAACACGGCAACCGACCTGTTAGCACAAGCTATCAGGTCTAACTCACACCCACCCACATCTACTCATGTATTTATCCAACCTATTTTTAAAGCTACACAACGTTCTGGCCTCTATAACGGTACTTGGGAGTTTGTTCCACTCATCCACAACTCTATTACCAAACCAGTACTTTCCTATATCCTTCCTGAATCTGAATTTTTTTTCCAACTTAAAACCATTGCTGCGAGTCCTGTTAGGCTAGATATTTCAGCACACTATTTACATCCCCCTTTTTTTATTCCTGCTTCCATTTATACACCTCAATCATATCCCCCCTAATTTTACGTCTTTCTAGAGAGTGCAGTTTCAGGGCCCTTAGTCTATCCTCATAGGGAAGGTTTCTGATACATGGGATCATCTTTGTCATCCTCCTTGTACATTTTCCAGAGAATTTATATCCATTCTGTAATACGGGGACCAAAACTGGGGCAGCATAATCTAAATGAGGCCTAAAACCCAAAGGGTGTATAGGGTTGAAGAACAACCGAGGGGCTCCTATTTTTTATGCTTCTTGATATGAAGCCAAGGATTTTTATTAGCTTTATTGCGAACACTTATGCACTGTTGTCTTGGGTTTTAGATTACTACTAACCAGAACTCCTAAATCTTTTTCGCAATCCGTAATATTAAGATCTACATTATTTAGTTTATATGTGGCATGGTTATTGTCCTGTCCAACATTTAGAACTTTGCATTTGCCTATATTAAACTGCATCTGCCACTTCTCCGACCACTGCATCAGTCTATTCAAATCTTCCTGGAGTGCTCGAATGTCCTCGTCAGAATGAATTCGACGGCCTATTTTGGTGTCATCGGCAAACTTGCCGATGTCGCTCTTTATGCCCTCATCTATGTCGTTTATGTAGATTGTGAACAGCAGGGGGCCCAACACTGACCCCTGTGGAACACCGCTCGTGACGCTTCCCCACTCTGATTTCTCCCCATTTATGCAAACTCTCTGCTGCCTATTTGTCAACCATGCCTCTATCCAGGAAAAAATTTCTCCTCCTATTCCATGTGCTTTAATTTCCTCAATAGTCTCTGATGTGGGACCCTGTCAAAAGCCTTACTGAAGTCCATATACACAATATCATATTCATTACCATGATCTACCTCCTCAAATACCTTAGTGAAAAAAGTTAATAAATTCGTAAGGCAGGAACGCCCCTTTGTAAAACCATGCTGAGATTCGTTGATTAATTTATGCTTTTCAAGATGGCTACGAACTGCCTCGGCAATTATTGATTCCATAAATTTTCCCACTATGGAGGTTAGGCTTATTGGTCTATAGTTCGAAGCTAAGGACCTGTCACCTGTTTTGAAAATAGGTATCACATTTGCCATTTTCTACTTATCTGGCACCATGCCAGTTTGTAGTGATATGTTGAAAAGATTAGCCAAAGGTGTGCTAAGCTCCTCTTTACATTCCTTTAGAACCCTTGCATACAGTTCATCAGGGCCTGGGGATTTGTTAGGTTTTAATTTATCTATTTGCCTAAGGACCATGTCACTTGTGACCCTAATAGTGCACAGTTTATTATCGTCCTGTTCTACATAATTTATCATTACTGGAATATCGCTGGTATCCTCCTGTGTAAAAACTGAGAGGAAGTATGTGTTAAAAATTCTACACATTTCCTTATCACTGTCAGTGAGCTGACCCGAGGAACTTTTGAGTGGGCCTATCTTGTCCCTGATCTTACTTCTGTATACCTGAAAGAATCCTTTTGGGTTAGTCTTCGATCTTTTGCAACTTTAACCTCATAATCTCTTTTTGCTTTTCTAATTCCCTTTTTAATTTCTCTCTTTAACTGAATATATCGATTTCTTAATTGCCCCTCTCCTCTTTTGATTTGCCTATATATGCCTCTCTTTTGACCAATCAGATATTTTAATCTATTGTTCATCCATTTAGGATCATTTTTGTTTGATCTGATTTCCCTATTTGGAACATAATTTGACTGAGCAGCTAGAACTATGCCCTGGAAAGCATCATATCGGCAACCATCACCACCTACCTGACCCTTAGTCAGGTCATTCCAGTTCAGCCCACCTAAGTAATTTTTCAGTCCTATGAAATCAGCCAAGCGAAAGTCAGGGACGGAGACTTGATTGCCATTATTAGGGGAATTCCATGATATATTAAAACTGAGTGATTTGTGATCACCTCCCCAAGCTCATCATTAACCTCAAGATTATTAATTAGTGTTTCCCTACTGGCAAGAACCAAGTCAAGGAGGTTATTTCCCCTAGTTGGCTCTGTCACAAACTGTTTTAAAAAACAATCCTGGATCGTATCAAGAAAGTCACCCGACTCTAAATTTCCTGTCAAATTGCTCCAGTCAATCTGTCTATAGTTGAAATCTCCCATTAGCACAACATTTTCGTATGTAGATGCCTTACGAATTTCGTCCCATAGAAGTTTACTGCACTCCCTATCAAGATTTGGGGCCCTGTAAATCACACCCAAAATTAGTTTTTCTCGGCCCTCGAGAAGCTGTAACCAAACAGATTCAGTGGCTGACGCTTCTAATTTAATATCTTGCCTAACACAACAATTTAAATTGTCTCTGACATACATCGCTACTCCACCACCTTTCCTGTTGACCCTGTCAGTGTGGAATAATTTATAGCCTTGTATGTGACATTCAGAGGGCATCTCTCTATCTTTCAGATTGAGCCAGGTCTCTGTTATAGCAATAATATCTAATGTTTCCTGCACTTGCAATTAATCTTAGCTCATCTATCTTATTTCTAACACTCCTGCTATTAGTATAGTAAACCTTAAGGGAGCTAGTCCCTTGCTGCCCTCTGCTGCCCCCCTTTGTTTGCTGACCTGTTACTATTGTCTTTATTTATAACTTCATGCTGAATGCCTTTTATACATTTACTGTTTCCAACCCTAGTGTTGCAACCTGCTTGTTTCCCACACACACCCACACCTCTATCTTCCATCAGTTTAAAATCATAGGCATTTCACCAATGGCCTTCTCAATCGAGTCTGCAAGTGCTACCACCCCTGCCCCAGAGAGATGTACCCCATCCCTTGCATACATATCATGTTTGCCATAAAAGTTGTTCCAGTTGTCAATGAATGGGATTGCAAGTTCCTTGCAGTATCTGTCTAGCCAGCAATTTTACACCAATTGCCCTAGACAACCATTCATTTCCTACTCTCCCCTTCTAGGCAAGATGCTACATATGATTGGGATCCCTCCCTTAGACTTAATGAAATCTATAGCTGACCTGTACTTATCTAGCAGCTCTTCTCTCTTACCCTTCCCAATATCATTTCCACCAGCACTGAGACAGATAATGGGCTTGTTCCCATTACCTGACATGATATTATCCAGCCTGTTGACAATGTCCCCAACACCAGCTCCAGGGAAGCACACTCTATCTCTCATCTTCTTATTCCTATTACAAAAAGCACGGTCAATATATCTTACCTGAGAGTCACCAACCACAAGAATGCGCTTACCTTCATTAGCAGGGGCAGTAGTACCCTTACCTTCACTGGCCTCTGAAGTACATTCATCCTGGAGAACAGAGAAGCGATTTCCTACCTTCAGATCTTAACTCTTAACTTTCCTTACTCTGATGCGCCTCCCATTACTGTGAACAACTCGCCACTTGTAGCAGGTGCTGGGCTGCACCTCACTGCTGGTAGCCGTTGCTACCTCCCCAACTACAGCCTCCTCACAGCGAGAGACAGACTGCCCCATTTGCAATACATGCTTAGCTATGCACAGTACGACTGCAAAATATGCACATACAATAGCAAGGATGACCATAAAATGCAAGGCTGACACGCAAAGTTTCGTAAAGCGTTGGCAAAGCTAATATAATGCAATGCCAGACAGCAAGCTACAAAATGTTCCTGCTTCCAGCGTCACCCTAGGCTCAACTCGTGCTCTAAGTCCAGCTCCAGATCCCTGACAGGCCCCAAAATTACAACCCAGGAATCCAAAGGCCTGTTATCCTGGGTGTAAAGGGAGTAAAATAAACACAGCAGAAAACTTCTCACGTATATTATCCTTTCGCCAAGTAAGAACAGAAGTATGTACACTATATATACTATGTACAACAATAGTTAATAGTGCACGCCACGGTAAGCAAGGCAGAATAGACGCCACTAGAGAGCAGACCATGCTTCAACCAGCTCTAGAATGGAAATGACAAAGGCAGACAGGCGGGTGGTGCCGACAACACCTCTGCGATTGTTAAAACCATCTTCTCATTGGGTGAACCTGGGTACTGATCGAAGGACAGGGCCCCATCGTCCGAGCCCTAGTACTGGTTTGCTGGTTGGGGGAGATAGCCTTTCAATGAGGGTGTGTGCATGCACCGAATAAAGGTTACGTACTCTTTCCATGCCAGAGCTTTCGTGTAAAGTTTATTTTTACAACTGAATTTTAAAGTCAGAGCGTTCTGACCCCAGAAAAACGTTCAAAAACAAGGTTAATTGTTTCTGAACAAATTTGTTCGGACTCTGGTAAGTTCGAACACCGAGGTTCCACCAAAGTGTGTGTGTGTGTGTGTGTACTCACCTAGTTGTACTCACCTAGTTGAGGTTGCGGGGGTCGAGTCCGAGCTCCTGGCCCCGCCTCTTCACTGATCGCTACTAGGTCACTCTCCCTGAACCATGAGCTTTATCATACCTCTGCTTAAAGCTATGTATGGATCCTGCCTCCACTACATCGCGTCCCAAACTATTCCACTTACTGACTGCTCTGTGGCTCAAGAAATACTTTCTAACATCCCTGTGATTCATCTGTATCTTTAACTTCCAACTGTGTCCCCTTGTTAATGTGTCCAATCTCTGGAACATCCTGTCTTTGTCCACCTTGTCAATTCCTCTCAGTATTTTGTATGTCGTTATCATGTCCCCCCCTATCTCTCCTGTCCTCCAGTGTCGTTAGGTTGATTTCCCTTAACCTCTCCTAGTATCTCTCCTGTCCTCCAGTGTCGTTAGGTTGATTTCCCTTAACCTCTCCTAGTAGAACATACCTCTTAGCTCTGGGACTAGTCTTGTTGCAAACCTTTGCACTTTCTCTAGTTTCTTTACGTGCTTGGCTAGGTGTGGGTTCCAAACTCGTGCCGCATACTCCAATACGGGCCTAACGTACACGGTGTACAGGGTCGTGAACGATTCCTTATTAAGATGTCGGAATGCTGTTCTGAGGTTTGCTAGGCGCCCATATGCTGCAGCAGTTATTTGGTTGATGTGCGCTTCAGGAGATGTGCCTGGTGTTATACTCACCCCAAGATCTTTTTCCTTGAGTGAGGTTTGTAGTCTCTGGCCCCCTAGACTGTACTCCGTCTGCGGTCTTCTTTGCCCTTCCCCAATCTTCACGACTTTGCACTTGGTGGTATTGAACTCCAGGAGCCAATTGCTGGACCAGGTCTGTAGCCTGTTCAGATCCCTTTGTAGTTCTGCCTGGTCTTCGATCGAGTGAATTCTTCTCATCAACTTCACGTCATCTGCAAACAGGGACACCTCAGAGTCTATTCCTTCCGTCATGTCGTTCACAAATACCAGAAACAACACTGGTCCTAGGACTGACCCCTGTGGGACCCCGCTGGTCACAGGTGCCCACTATGACACCTCGCCACGTACCATGACTCGCTGCTGTCTTCCTGACAAGTATTCCCTGATCCATTGTAGTGCCTTCCCTGTTATCCCTGCTTGGTCCTCCAGTTTTTGCACCAATCTCTTGTGTGGAA
>NW_026467286.1:0-12566 GCF_026875155.1 Cherax quadricarinatus
GTTAAAATGCATCCAATCCCAGTTTTATCGAATACCGATGCCATCAAATTACGGGGGCCCATGACAGTGGTCCCTCGGGAAAAAAACTTAAATTTCGTTCCAGAAGGTTGTTCGGTGTGTACTGAATGAATTTTTCCCCAAAGGAATAACTTAATTAGTTTAAAACCCATTTAGCCCCCAAAATACACTTACATAAATAACTTACATAATGTTGGTTTTTAAAGCTGTTCGTATCCGGGACCACTGTTATGAAAATTTTCCCCATCGTCTATGCATAACTCCCAAAAAAACTCGCAAAAAATGTTCTTCCTCTGTATTAATAAAATTTTGTATAAAAATACCTACTGGTGTACAACATTCCCTTCTGCATTTTATAATGCTCTTTGAAAGTTACACCACCACAATGCCATTATTGTCTTGCATTTGAAGTGCTAACAAAAATGTTAAGGGATAAAAAAAAAAATTTTGTTATTGAGACCGAGGTGGCAGGGGGTGATATAAAAAACAATGAAATGTCAGTATTAAAGATTTGTTTGTATAAAAGTATGTTACACTGTCAGTAAGTTTTCCTCGCCATGAAAATTGATAGCAGATTTGAATGTACCCCATTTTGCCGAGAGGTCTCTACTGTATTTTTTTGGGGTTTTATGGAACATATTTCTTTAAGATATAAACTGAAAAAAAAATTCTCAGACGCATGGGTGTTATAAAACTTGTGGTAGTTAGGTAGTTTCGTTAAACAGTTTTGGGGATTATTTTTCCCAAAAATTTAAAAGGGTTGGTCTCAGCTAGGACTCATGGGTTTGGGAAAGGAAATATTAAGGATTAAAAGTACTACATCAAGGAAAAAAGCGCCTAGGAAAGTAAAGGTAAGTGTATAATAAATGAAAGTATGTCATTTATGATTTATAATTTTAAAAGAAAATATGTACAACAATCCTCCCAGTGCAAAAATATTAAAAGTTTCCATTCCCCACTTATCTGACAGGTCAGCAATGCCTTCATGGTGGGTGCTGTCTATTAAAAAATTCTGTAAAAAAGATGTTAGGTTAGATGGTGTTTGTTAGACAAGTGTGGATGCGAGAGAGCCCTGGATAATTTTTGGGGAAAACAAATTTTTAATTCATCACAAACCACTTTAAACTTAAAAAATTAAATACAAATTTTTAAAAACTCCTTATAAATTTAAACCCAATTTTTTTTAACCCCCAAACAAAAAATTTAAAAACCCCCCCCCCCCCCCCCCCCCTTTTTTTTTTTTTTCCCCCCCCCCCCCCCCCCAAAAAAATTTTTACCAATGAAAAAAAACGGATCTGTTTTTTTTACTTTTTCCATGAGGAAAGGGGGGTGAAAAACGTGGGGTCAGGAGCCCCGGGGAATGGGGGGGGAAATCAATTAAATTTTGGTAAAAAGGTTTCAATTTTTATAAGAGATTAATAAGGCCCCCCTTTTTGGAAAATGATTCAAATACAATTTAAAATGACAGAGAAAATTTGTCATGTGTACTTTAAAATAACTTTAAAAGTAGAGTATTAGAGTTTTTTCATAAACTTTTTGTTTGCTTTTCCCATTTATTTGGCCCCTCCTTCCAGGTTTAAATTTAATTTTTTAAAACCCCAACACAGAAAGCCAAAAGCCCAAGGCACAAGCAAAAATTTTTTGAAGTTCAGGTTATCCTGAATACTGATAAAGAATTAGAAATGTATGTTATTGTAAAATTTTTGTATCCCGTGGCTTTATTAATACAAATTAAAGGATACAACAGAAAAAGAGTGGGGGGAAAAAGAGAGTGTCAGTCTTCAGCCTTGGAATACCAGAGTTACCACTATAAGACAGAAAATACATAAGGAGACAGGCAGTTTTTCCCCAGAAAGAAAAAAGGTACCTATCAATAATTTACCTTCCACGTTTTACATAAAAAAAAATTTAAAATTTACCTACCATACAGATCCCAAAAAATTTTTTTTTCACTATTTTTGTTAACCCGAGGGAGCTTTCTTAACCCAAATTTCATTTGCTGCCGCAAAAAAAAAAAAAAAAAAAAAAATTAAAAATTTGTAAAATTTTTGACTTGCAAAATAAAAAATGGGGGTAAAAACAAACTTTGCTAATTAAACCCCGGTAGAAAAAAGGAATAATACTCAAAAAAAAAGTAGAAATGAAAAACAAAACTAAAACTTCCCAAAAAGTTTTTAAAGAATATAAAATGTGATGTACTGTAACAAAGGGGCTACAAAAATTGAGAATAGTCATAAAAAGAAAATTTTTGAAGGATTTAGTCCTCAAACCCCCCGAGAGGGAGAGAAAAATTTAAAAAATTTTTTATAAGGAAAATAAAGAAATTGCTAAATATTAGCACTATATAAAAATAGCAATTATTTCCGATGAGTATCACTGATAAAATTTTTACCGAAAACTGTCACATGATAGAATTGTTACAGATGGTTATCCACGTAGCAATTTTACCAGTGATTTCCCCTGAGGTTTGAAGTAATGTGCAAAAACTAAACTTTCCCACTCTGCATCATTCGAAAATTTTCCCCTACAAAAGGTAAACAGGTGGACATGCTAAAAAATGGAAAATAAACAACTCAATTTTGGAAAGGTGACAGTGAAGACCCTTTAAATTACCAAACCTGTCTACTAAAATGTTGTTAAATAATGAATAAAACCTTAGGGAAAAGAAAAAAAAAAACAAGCGGAGAGAAAAAACCTGGTTAATGCATAATATCAGAAACATGTAGGGGTTTTTTTTTTTTTTTCACACTCGGCCATACCCACCGGAGGGGACAAAAAAGAAAAACAAAAAGTTTTTTTGAAATTTAAAATTTTTATATAGGATAGTTCCACCCCCCTTCCCTGGCGGGGGAGTCATTGCTAAACAATCTAAAAAAACCTTTTCAAATACTTTACAAAATGAAACAATGAAAAAATACATCTACAATGGAATATGCAGCTGTGGTATTGGTCCACATCTTAAAAATACAAATAAAATTCAGTACAGTCATCCAAGAAAGTGAATCAATTTCAAATATAAATTACAAAGAAAGACTGAAGGCATGGAATTACCACAGAGGGTTTAGACAAAAAGAAAAATTTTATTAGAGTATGTATACAAAAGGATACAAGAAGAGAGATCCAGTAAGGATTTTTTTTAATCTTCAACAGAGTGAATAAGGGGTCACATTTTCAAACTATAAATAAGTAGTGCAGAATGGATCACAGAAAATACTTTTCAGAAAGTAATAATAAGTAGAATGGAATCCCCAAAAATGGAGTTTTTTACAAAAAAATAGAAACCCCAAAATTATGGGACAAGCAAATACTGATGATAGGAGGGGGGTTAATGTTGCAGTTTAAAACTGTAGTGAAAAGACCCTTCTGGCAAGACAGTTGATGGAGTGAATGATGGTGAAAGTTTTTCTTTTTCGGGCCACCTGCCTTGGGGGGAAAATCGGCCGTGTGATAATAAAAAAAAAAAAAAATAATAAATAGGACAACACTAGCACAGTCCAGCACTGTTAACTGGGATACAGTAATCACAAGTTTATGTATAAAAATTTCACTTATTTAAGGTTTAAATAGAGCAACTCCCAATTAAACATGTTTCAGTTATTAAATACATTACAGGAAATAATCATCATAGCAAAGAAAATTATCAGCCAATCTTTACCTATTATCCCTTCATTTATACATTTACACTTGACAAAGTGCACACAAATGAAAGAAATTCTAAAAAGTTCCCCACCTACTAAGTCCTTAAAACACCCCCATGTTCCTCACATTCTAATGTTTAATATGCTGTTCTCTGTTTTCTGACCTTCCAGGATAATGAATTAATTACCTTTCGTCTCTGCAAATGTTCTGAAGATGCTAGATGGTCCACATAGTTAGCAACAGAATAAAAAATCCCATTACACAATCTACACCAGTTCACTTGAGCAGCATTTTGTAGGAATTTCCCTCGTTTAATATGGCTTCATGGTTTGTACTGACAAGATCTTTTCTAACTTTCTGGTTCGTCTTTTTTTAAATTAATTTTTCTCATTAACAACGAGCAGTCTGATTTTTGGAATTTTTGTTATCTTCAAGCTTTCTTTTACGATTATATACTGGATGACTACTCCTGGGGAAATACTGACTGTAGAATGGTTATTCTGCAATGGTTCAAGTCTATTAGTAACAGTTCAATATTAGTCATCACAAAAGGCTGCAACTGGGTCTGCCTCAATTTTGTCATTAGATTCCATGGGAAGTGCTAAACCTGAGGTCATTCAGGACTATCTGTCCATCATCAGACTCGCATCTCTACCCTCTGAAATTTTTCTTTTACGAGATGCAAATTTTCTTTATATTTTTTACTATTCTTAATTTCATAACGAAATTCACTATCCTCCAGGGTAAGCATTTTATTTAATTTATTATTTTGTGTCTAATTTTTGAAATTTTTTGTTCTATTTGTGTTCTCATCAATGCATTTTCTTCCAAAAGCTCTGAATATTTAGCATTGTCACCCAGAGAAAGTGTTTAGAATGTTAGATCTCTGAAGTTTGATGAAATTTTTTTGTTTGAACAGCATTTGTTCCTTTCGTTCTAAGTATTCCTTCTGGGCTAGAAGTGACAAGGGAAGTAAAAAGTTCTTCCTCTGCATTTTGGTCAATAATAATCTTTCTTGAAGAGCTTTCTTGCGAGTTTTCACTTTTCACTGAAGTTGTGAGTAAAGATGGAATATTTGAAGATTCTGGTAAAGTAATTTGGTAAGGTTAAATCTGCATTTACCCTTGTTGTTTCATTATAAGAGTAGACTGTGGTTACACTGGTTTTAGGTACCGTGTTAATTTTCTCAGGGTCTTAACGTCTGACATTGAACAATATCAGAAGTATCATGTTGGTATTGTTTCATGTTTGGATAATCATTGTCATCAAACTCGACTAAAGTGGGCAACAAATTTTGTCTCTCTGAATATTACCATTTAATTTTACTTGCATTTCCCTGTTTTTTTAATTTAAAAACAACAAAGCTTTCTTTATTACTTCAACAGATTCATTTTTTCACATTTGTCTGAGAATGACAATGTGAGACCTGACAAGGAATCATGGAAGAAGATAAATCTGAGACAGCCTAACTCTTTCTACTGGAGAGTCATCCAATTCTTGCTTAACACATAAGGGGAAATTTGTACAACTCTGGACTCCAAGACGAGCTGGAGTTACGGGTTTAAGATGGTGATGCTAGTTCTTCTCTGTTTTTATTGCATTTCCCGAAAAGGGAAAACAAGAGATTTAAAAAATAGTGTAATTTTTTTTTAACGTTTAGAAATAAAAAATCACTACTGCTGTAGATACTGTACAAAAATTCTTAAGCAATGCATGGGGGAAAATTTTAAAACAAATGAATTCCTACACCTAGTAACTTTTATATTATACTTACCTATTAATTAGAAGTTTGTGTGTGGTCACAATGATTTAAATTATTTGAAAAATTTCAGGAAAACTTTTATGTATCTGAAAGAATGTTAGCCGAGGAGTCTGCATGCAAAGTTGAAATCTTTGAAGACTGGCTCTGCAGCTTTTCAACACATTCATTTTTGGTTGTGATCCACTTATCTTCATTTTACTAATACTTACACAATGCAATGATTATTTTCTGGCTGCTCTGTTCTATCACCCCCCTATCTTGATTCACATCTCTGAGGTTTTCAAAAAAAGTAGGTGATTTACAGACTCTGCAGGTGGAAAGAATTTCCCTGTACTTCCCTTTAACAGAATTGAATGCTTGGGAGAACTATTCTGTTTTGGTGTTTTTCTCCAGTTCAGTGGGTTGGTCGGTCAGAGAATTCATTTCAACCTGAAAATTTAATAAGGTGCTGCAATTTCAAAAAACTGTATTGTAACAAACTTCACATGATACCTAAATAAAAAAAATGACGCCATAAGAAAAACTTTTATTTAAAACATATTTATGCATGTAGGTAGTAGACTGGTAGACAGCAACTGCCAGGGAGATACTACCGTCTGCTAGGTGAGTGGAAAATGGAAGTTGTAATTGTTTTACATGATGGTAGGGGTGCTGGTTTCTTTTTTCTGTCTTATTAAAACGTTTTCAGGGACGGGCTTGCTATTTCTACTTACACTAAGGTTTACACTTCACTTACTTGAACAAGTTATTTATCATTGAATATATAATTATGAATAAATTATTAAGTATTTATTAATTTTTTATTATTTGGGGTCAAATGGCTTCACTTAAAAATGGTTATGGGATAAATTGGCAGTTCTGGAGGGATTTGGTGTATCTTAAGGGGGACTGTTTAATATTATTTAAATTTTGAAAAAATATAATTGAGTTTATAAATTTATATATATAAATATTTTTCCTTTTTTTTTTTTTTTTTTTTCGGGTCACCCCCCCGGGGGGAGGGGACTTTTTTAAAAAAAAAAAAAAAAAAAACAAAAAAAAATTAAAAAAAAAAAAAAACATATATATTATACAAATTTCTTTCTTTTATAAATTTTTAAATATTCTTTTTTTTTTATTTTATAATAAAAAATTTTTGTATAAATCATTATTTTAAAGAATAAATCCAAATTATAATTTTATATATTATTTAAATTAAAAAGAAGAGAGGACTTGGTTTTTTTTTTGCACCTTTTCAGGTGTTTGCATTTTGTAAAAGGAATTTTTGCAAGTATAAAATTATTTGATTTAATTTTTAAATTAGATATTAAAAAAATATAAATAACAGAAGATTAGGGCTTTTTTTTACAGTTTTGTCGTCTCAGGGAAGTGAAAAGAAATATTTTTACCTGCATTCAAAAACAACTACAAAAAGGAGCAAGTTAGTACCCCTTTAATATACATTAAATTAAATAAGAAAAAGTTTTTTTTTTTATTTTCTTCAAAATATGATTATACAATTTATAAATAAAGTATTGCAGGCTCAAAAGAAAAGAAAGTATCATATTCATAAGTTAATACAATAAAGGCACTGATTGTGAGCATAACCCAACTAACTCTCACACTCAGGTGCTGACCTAGAGACACAGTTAGTATCCCGGGAAGGTCTTGATTTTGTACAACTCATATTAAAATTTGAGGCAAGGTAGTCAGGACACAGATTGCCAGCAATATTTGTGGACAAGACAACAGCAATTTTTTTCCAGTTTGTCCATGGAATACCCCAAGGAGGGCATTACAGGTTAAAAATAAAAAGACATTGCTCAAGCTGCAAAATTGCAAACTAAAATAATTAACAGAACACACTGAGACTCCTCATCCCAGAATTAAACTCCAATTTAGTCTCCATCCAGTGACCACCATTATGCATCACTGTGAGATTCACACTCACACTCTGGACTTTTAACATTATTATCAAATAACAGCATTAAACGACAAGGTCATGCAGTGACTTTTTACCAGAAACTAACCAGTTTGCCTACAAGTTTATTTCAAATTTGCTATTGTGTGTTTGGTGTGTGTGCGTGCGCTAGTGTGGGCATATGATTCCACTTAATATTTGTATTTAGAAAACCTATTACAATTGTGACCAGGTGGTGGTCGTATCAGTGGTTTTCATTACTTTGTATTTGTTCATGACGTAACATGTATAGGAGTGAGGCTGTTCACTTCACTTTGTAACTTGCATGATTGTGACCAGATCTACGCGAGTTATTACCTTTGTAACTATGTTTCAGCTATCATAACTTTAAGGTCCAGTCCCTGGACACATTATGTACCTTTGTAATCTTTTTGACTCTCCACAGGATGTGTATGGGGTGCATAATAAAAGATATTAAACTGTAAACTACCTGCACTATCACCTGCTCTCTGCTAATCCCTAACTCTTGCACACTTACCCCTTAATCAGTCTACACCTTTCACATTACAGTATTATTATAATCAAATAGAAGTGCTAAACATACAAGGGCCATGCAGTTGCTAACCTTTCACACAAACTGTGACCTTTATAATAATATTCACTACACACCAGTAAAACTCGTCACCCACGTAAGACTACAGTATATAAGTGAGACCCATGGATAATAAGTCACTTTGACTTTTTTTTTTTTTGCATTATTCTTAGGTAATTTACATATGCTAATTAGTAAATGATCTTTGTATAACTCATGTGTACCTGGACTTAAATAACTTACCCGTCCAGTGATTATTATTAAGCATTCATGGGGTAGTGCCTAAACACACAGGGGCTTACTGCACATGAGGGAACGCTGGGAGGGATTTAGGTTTGCTCCAAGGAAAAGGGATGGCAGGTCCAATTCCTTGGATCAAGATCCCGACTAACTAGTTAACACTCTCAAACCCTATATTTTATTATTATAATCATAAACTAAGCGTAAACCACAAGGGTCACACAGAATGCACAAACCTATATAAAAGTACATGGCTCTGTGGCAACACAGTAATGTTCAAGCATGTTTACCTACGGACATGCAGCATGATTTATTCTTCATAGATAGATGTAATTTACTAGAAGTTCAGTCCTGTTGTGAGTGACTGGTTGGGTCTCGTTCATGAGGTCTGAGCTTCATGTAGTTAATTGTGGGGAATCAAGCACGATTTACAAGGTTGTGCGGTTGTCCCAGGTGATGGAGGTTTGTTGGGGTTGTTAAGGGTTTTATTGGGACCTGCTTCCGGGACCCAGGAAAAACCATCGTGCCATGTACTAGGGCTGAATTAAAAATTATTATTATTTTAATCAAGGGGGGGAGTAAACGCTAAACAGTAGCATTTTTTTTAAAAAATTTAGTGCCTGTGGGGTTGTGGAGGTATTCAGGTTTAATTCAGGGACCTGAAGCACAGATTTCCCTAGATTTATAGAGCACTCTCACACAGCATTCATGACTTTCCCTTGAGGGCCGGGAATTAAAAAGAAAATGAAGTTAAATACGGAAAGAGAAACCGGGAAACTAAGTTCTCATTAGATCAGGAGGACATCTTAGCCCTAAACCTATCGCCCAGCAAGGTATGGCAAAACCGCTACCCAAACCAAAACAGTGGCACCACAGTCTTATTGCTAGCGCTCTTAAGTGGTATATCCAAAATTAATCCAGGGACCCTCAAATATTGTGCAGAGGCAAAACGCAGATAAATGACGGTGATAACTGACGGATCTAGTTGCTTAGGAATGATAAACCTTATCGCCATATGTAATGCTTACATAGGTCAATGATGAGACCAATACAGCCATTAATATCTAAAACACTACCAGAATCAGTGCATACCTGTTTACTAAAGTAGCTTGTAAAAGGAAAGGCCAACATTATGTAAAAATGTGTAGGGGTGGGTGCATGTTGGATGTATGTAACAATTATAGCAAACGGTGCAGAATTCATTTTTTGTGTGTAAACAAATGCACTTTGGCACAGTTACCCTTTACAGAACAAAAAACAGTGATGACATTGATTTACTAATATTAATAAAATGACCATTGCCATATATTGTTGTTTATGATTGTTTTATGAAACAGGCCCTTCACTTTATTCATCGTCTATGCAAGATCACTTCTTCCTAAATTGCAGAGATTAGATGCTAGCTAACAAATTAGGGCCGGCAGTTATAAACCATCTATGAATCTTGGTGGATATACGGTGACTGACGACGAGGTCAAAATAGATGGTTACAATATAAAACGCTTAGATAGGAAACAGAAAGGGTGGTGGAGTGGTGTATGTGACCTACATTAGTATGACTTAGCTTACAACCCAAGACCGACGATTTTAAATAACAATAAAACTGGGAGTATTTATGGTTTGAAAGTGCTTGCTTCCTAAGACCAAACCATCTTGTAGGAATAGTTATCCGCCTCCTACCCAGGACCAGTTCTTAGGAGACTTTTCCCGACTATTGTCCGGAGTTGAAAACAAATTGCGAGACATTAATACTGGGCGACGTCAATATCTGTTTTCAGCAGTCAAAATAACGGGCTATGCAAAAGGTATAAGCAAATTCTAGGATTAAATAGTTTACACTCAACTAATTAATACTCCAAACCCGGATCACACAGTTCTCAGCCACCCTAATTGACCACATACTTTGCAACCGCGCTGTGAACATTAGTCAGCCAGGCGTCTTACCACAGGTTATTAGTGATCATTTCATCATTTACTGGCACCAGGAAAATCATAGGGATAGGATTGGCCTACACAGGACCATTTAAAATGAGGTCAACCTGGAAACTTACAGTAAAGAATCATGCGTAAAATAGGCTACACAATTGTGACTGGACAGTGATAAACACGTTGCACGGACGTAAACGATGCTGGGAAAAAATTCAAAACAATGTTCACTACCATCCTTGATAATATTGCACCTGTTAAAGAGGTTAGGGATTAAACGGAATGAACTGAACCCTGGATATGATGCATGCTGAGATATTTTTAGATAAATATGAAAAATCAGAGACCAGCTGCTAAAAAGATTTTAAGCAAACAGACATATATTGGCAGGCACTAAATGAATTCCAAAGGGTGAAGGAACAGAGAACAGAGGACTTATAAAGGAGCAAAGGCAAAGCACTACTGCTCAAAAATTGAAGTGTATACGCCAACCCCAGAAAGCTTGGCAAACAACTAAAACGTTGGTTGAGGTATAGCATAAGCAGTAGATAGGTTAACAGAGTACTCACTATCGATAATGAGGTATGCCACGAACATCTAACGGTGGAAATTGCTTTGATTCCTATACACATCTGTTGCATCAACACTAGTTAAGTAAACTACCGCTTGTATCAAATACCATTAACACAGACTCTGATAGTTTCAAAACATACTATACCACTATAGGGGTAACCCCAAAACAGTTGTCAAAGAGTAAGTGTATCTCATGACATTATTCAAAAGATTAAGCAGGTAAACCCAACTAAGAGCACTAGGCCCCTGATATCATCCCGTCTAAGTTCCTATAGGATGGTGATTCTGAACGTCAATCCCTATTGCTCACATAATATATCTATCAATCACCACTAATACCGTACCGGAGGGGTTCAAGGAGGCCAGAGTTACTCCTATCTTCAAGAAAAATAGTAGGTCTGATGTAAGCAACTATCTTCTCCTATGCCAAATCAAAATCGAGAACAACGTCCAGTATTGGGCCCTTACTTAAACAAGATGGGTCCTACACAGATGACAGCAAGGAAATGAGTGAGCTACTCAAGTCCCAATATGACTCAGTTTTTAGCAAGCCGCTAACCAGACTGAGAGTCGAAGATCAAAATGAATTTTTTATGAGAGCCACAAAATTTGATTAACACAAGCCTATCCGATGTTATCCTGACGCCAAATGACTTCGAACAGGCGATAAATGACATGCCCATGCACTCTGCCCCAGGCCAGACTCATGGAACTCTGTGTTCATCAAGAACTGCAAGAAGCCCCTATCACGAGCCTTTTCCATCCTATGGAGAGGGAGCATGGACACGGGGGTCGTCCCTCAGTTACTAAAAACAACAGACATAGCCCCACTTCCACAAAGGGGGCAGTAAAGCAACAGCAAAGAACTACAGACCAATAGCACTAACATCCCATATCATAAAAATCTTTGAAAGGGTCCTAAGAAGCAAGATCACCACCCATCTAGAAACCCATCAGTTACACAACCCAGGGCAACATGGGTTTAGAACAGGTCGCTCCTGTCTGTCTCAACTATTGGATCACTACGACAAGGTCCTAAATGCACTAGAAGACAAAAAGAATGCAGATGTAATATATACAGACTTTGCAAAAGCCTTCGACAAGTGTGACCATGGCGTAATAGCGCACAAATTGCGTGCTAAAGGAATAACAGGAAAAGTCGGTCGATGGATCTATAATTTCCTCACTAACAGAACACAGAGAGTAGTCGTCAACAGAGTAAAGTCCGAGGCAGCTACGGTGAAAGCTCTGTTCCACAAGGCACAGTACTCGCTCCCATCTTGTTCCTCATCCTCATATCCGACATAGACAAAGATGTCAGCCACAGCACCGTGTCTTCCTTTGCAGATGACACCCGAATCTGCATGACAGTGTCTTCCATTGCAGACACTGCAAGGCTCCAGGCGGACATCAACCAAATCTTTCAGTGGGCTGCAGAAAACAATATGATGTTCAACGATGAGAAATTTCAATTACTCAGATATGGTAAACATGAGGAAATTAAATCTTCATCAGAGTACAAAACAAATCTGGCCACAAAATAGAGCGAAAACACCAACGTCAAAGACCTGGGAGTGATCATGTCGGAGGATCTCACCTTCAAGGACCATAACATTGTATCAATCGCATCTGCTAGAAAAATGACAGGATGGATAATGAGAACCTTCAAAACTAGGGAGGCCAAGCCCATGATGACGCTCTTCAGGTCACTTGTTCTATCTAGGCTGGATATTGCTGCACACTAACGCACCTTTCAAGGCAGGTGAAATTGCCGACCTAGAGAATGACAGAGGACTTTCACGGCGGCCCTAACGAGATAAAACACCCCAATTACTGGGGGGCGCTTGAGGTTCCTAAACCTGTATTCCCTGGAACGCCCGGAGGGAGAGATACATATTATATAACCGGAAAAAACC
>NW_026467287.1:0-12500 GCF_026875155.1 Cherax quadricarinatus
CCTGATTTTTTAGTATCTATATTGGCTTCTCCAATGAGCATGTTGTTGGAGTCATTATATGAGTCAAGAGCCTTCAATGATGACATAGAATCAGTAATGATGATGGAGTCAAGCTCAGTGTCATAGGTTAGCTTTAGCGCCATTAGGATTGCAAACAGTTCAGTTTGCAGTGTAGACGCCCAGGTGCTAATTCTTTTGCCTAACTCAACAAAGTTACTATCGTTCTTAACTAGGGAGGTGGCAACAAGAGCAGATGCAGCCCTGCCAGAAGACTCCTGTTTAGATCCATCAGTGTATATAACTTGTGATAACTTATTACTACCAGCTAGGTGAGAAATTTCTTCTTGAGCAGTTGCTTTAACAAGTGATTTAAGGAAGGGATTACGTACTAGCAATGAGCTTCCTAGGAGGGACCTACAGGTATGTGATGTTAAATGAACACATCTTCCATGGAGGGGCAAAATGCTCTTGTTGTCTACAGTGATACAGTTCATGCAGGTTATAAAACTTAATGCAATTGCACGTTTTCACAGTCCACGTAGATCTGTGTGTATTTACTTCTAGACACTTAGAGAAATCAGCCTGACGACACTGAAGGCATGGAGGGTTAGGGGAGACATTATAACGACATACAAAATACTGCGTGGAATAGACAAGGTGGAAAGAGACAGGATTTTCCAGAGAGGGGACACAGAATTATTATTATAATAAAAAAGAAGGGCTAAACCACAAGGGCTATGCAGCGCTGCAGGGCAGGAAAGAAAGCGAGGGTATCGGGTGGCAAAAGGGGAAGGGATGATTAATAAGTTATGGAGAACAGCGGGGCAGTGGATAGTGCAGGGGTAGAGGGTAGCAAGAGATTGAGGTAGAAAGGGCTGAGGGGAGTTTGTGGAGTAAATCAGTTGTTGTCAAAAAGCCAATGAGAGAGTCTGGATTACAGGAGGGTCCATCAGCAAGAAGGAAAGGTAAAGAGAGAGCAACAGAGTGAGATGATGTTGGAAGTAAATTATGCATGCTTGTTGACAGAGAGGGCAGTCTAACAGAATATGGCTAACCGATAATGGAACATGATAATTCTTACAGAGAGGAATAGGGTGCCTCTCCATGAGATATCCATGAGTAAGACTAGTGTGGCCAATGCGAAGACGGGAGAGAGTAGTCTCCAACCTCGACACTGATGACAAGAAGATGGCCAGTAACCTACACTCGGTTTAATAAAATGAAGTTAGTTAAAGAGCAGGTCAGACCAATGTTATTGCCAATGGGTGTGAAGGTGGGTAGCTATTACAGCAAAATAGTCCATAAATGGAACACCTCTACATGAAACTGGAAGGTCATGTACTGCTGACCGTGCAGCAGTGTCTGCCTGTTCATTGCCCTGTACGTCAACATGACCAGGGACCCAACAAAAAACAATATCTTTATGCTTGGTAGAGATACAGCATAACAAATTTTTGTATAGCCTGTAAAGCACTAAGGGAGTCTGAAACAACCACAAATGATGACACAGGCATAGATGCAATACAGATAAGTGCTGCAAGAATGGCATATAATTCAGCAGTAAAAATGCTAGCCAAGGATAGTAAATGCCCTCACACGACACCGTCAGAAGACTTAGAGCCATCTGTGAACACTGCAATGGCATGAAAATGAGAGCGGAAGTGGTCAAGAAAAAGAGAGCAGGAAACCACCGTAAGCAGTTCAGCTTTCGAGCAAGGGAGTGAGAAAGAACGGACTCGAACAGCTGGAACTTCCCAGGGGGGTAGGACAAAGTGAGATGCTACATGAACATATAAAGGTGGTAACTGAAGGGAAGACAAGAGCGAATGTAGACGAAGAGAAAAGGGACAGAGCAAACAGGAACGACGAAAAAATGTCTACTAACATCGGTGACTATCCTGTATATGGAAGAATTGCGGAGATCATGAGAGCGTACATAGTAGCAAAGGCAACGGGCATCATGGCGATCGGACAAGGATGGAATATTCGCTTCTGTATAGAGG
This sequence comes from Cherax quadricarinatus, assembly GCF_026875155.1. Classification (NCBI taxonomy): domain Eukaryota; kingdom Metazoa; phylum Arthropoda; class Malacostraca; order Decapoda; family Parastacidae; genus Cherax; species Cherax quadricarinatus. The sequence continues at coordinate 2,004 of NW_026467287.1, forward strand.
CTCTCAACTGGAAGAGCGAAAAGCACCAATGCATAAACGTAATCCTTGGTGATGGATGGAATTAAGGCTACAGAGAATAGCAGGAGAGGCCGCTGAATAGATCTGGTCACCATAATCGAGTTTCGATAAAATGAGGGCTGAATGTAGGCGAAGGAGAGTTCGACGATCAGCTCCTCATGAAAGATGAGCAAGGGTTTTAAGAAGGTTCAACCGGCAGTGAAAAGTTGCCTTCAGAGAGGTAATGTGGGGTTTCCAGGATAACCTACGGTCAAAGAGAAGGCCTAGAAACCTGACCGGATCACATTCAGGGATACGTGAGCCATAGAGGTACAAAAGATGGTCGGAGATGACAGAGCGTCTAGTTTAAGTAATATGGTGAGTTTTGTTACTGGAAAATTTAAACTCATGCGTGGAGGCCCAATTGGAAACACAGTTGACTGCATGCTGGAGAGAAACTGTAATGAGGTGACAGTCAGTGCCTGCACAAGCAATAGCGAAGTCATCAACATATAGTGATGGCCAAATATTGGATGGAAGAAGAAAGGCCAAATCATTTATAGCAATGAGAAAAAGTGTTGTGCTCAGAACACATTCCTGGGGGACACCTTCAGCTTGGACAAAGTCCGGGGAGAGCATATTAACCCGAACACGAAAATGTCTGTCAGTTAAGAAGTTCTCAAGGAAGGATGGTAGATTGCCTCGGAGGACTAAGGAGTGGGCATGGGCTAAAATATTATACCTCCAAGTTGAGTCATATGCCTTCTCAAAGTCAAAAAATATGGCAATAACTGAGTGGTTATTTGCAAAGACATTACGAACATACGTATCCAAGCATAGTAAGGGGTCAATGGTAGAACGGCCGTTACGAAAGCCATATTGACTAGTGTGTCTCTAAATACCACATTAAATGTCGATTTACCAGACGTTCCATCACTTCACAAACTGCACTAGTAAGAGCAATGGGACGACAGTGGGAGGCATCATGTCCCGTAGTACCCGGTTTGCAGAAAGGGAGAACAATCGCAGATTTCCACAGCTGGGAAGAACTCCATGTGACCAAATAAGATGTAAATGTTGTAACATTCGAATATGAATGCTGTCAGGCCCAGCTGCCAATGATCGGCAAGCCGAGAGTGTCGTCTCTAGTTTCCAGAAATGTAAAAGGCACATTATAAGATTCTTCTTTGGAAGAAGAAAAGTCTAAGGGTGCTAACTCTCTGGCAGATTTTGAGGAAAGAAACGAGGGGCATAGATGGAGCCCCTGAGAAATATGGACCAGATGATTCCCAATTTCAATGGCAACGTCAAGAGGGTTTGCTATATCAACACTGGCAACCTGCAGAACAGGAGCAAGGTCAGGAAAGTATTTACCACTCAGTTTCCATACTTTTTTCCAGACTGCATTCATAGAGGAAGCCGAGGTGATGGTGGAAACATAATCTCGCCAGCAAGTGCGTTTAGCATCACGGATGACACGGCGAGCGACTGCTCACTTCTTGTTCTATTGTACCGGTACCTGGCCCACATAGCGTATTTCAAACATACTGCCCGAGCACAAGCAGGAGACCACAGTGGCACGCACTTCTGAGAATTCCTGCCCGAGGTTTGGGTATTGAAGGAGAAGCTGCAGTTAAAACTGACGTTGAGAAGAGGTGTAAAAGCTCATCAATGGAGGATGAAGAAGGAACCTCACTAAAAGCAGTTAGGTGCGAGTAAAAGTCCCAATTTGCTTGATCAAATTGCCAGCATGGGCTACGAAGAGGTGGTGAATATGAAGGAGAAGTAAGAATGATTGAAAAATGATTGCTGTCATGTAAGTCCGGAAGAACAGACCAGGTGAAGCTTAGTGCAGTGGAGAAAGAGCAGACCTAGAGATCGATGCAAGAGAGAGTATGAGTACGAGGATCAAAATGGGTGGGAGTATCCGTATTTAAAACGTGGAGGGGTGAGAAGTGAGAAAAGCCTCCATCTGAATGCCACATGAGTCACAGTGAGACACTCCAGAGGAAATGATGGGCATTAAAATCGCCAAATAACAAGTGGTGGTGGTAAGGACGAAACAAGAAAGGCAAAATCTGGGATAGATAATGCCCGAGAAGGAGAGAGACACAAAGAATAGATTGTATACCACTTATTCAAGTGGATACGGGCTGCAGTGTAATGCAGTGAGGTATGAACAAATAGCTGACGGTATGGAATATCAGTGCGTAGAAGAAGGGCACTTTCATTAAAGGTCCCATCAGAAAAAGTATCCGAAGAATACAATAAATTATAGCCTGAGATGGGATGGAAAACAGCAGAGTGTAATTTTGGTTCTTGTAAGCAAACACCAACAGGGGAAAACTGGGAGAACAACATCTGAAGCTCACCCCAATTACCCTTGAGGCCGCAGATATTCCACTGTAAATAGGCCATGATTGGCAGTGAGAAAGATACCAGGAATCTGCAGGTATGGGTACCTATGGACTAGAGGGGTTAGAAAAGTCCACATGTGGTGGCAGTGGAAAACGTTCAAGCAGCGAAGGAATGGAACACTGCAAAGAAAGGAGTTGCACAGATGGTGGAGAGGGAAGAGAAGGAACAGGAGGTGGATCAGTGTCCATTGATGGTTTAGTCTCTTCAATATATTCTGAGATAGCCTCAAGTGTTTCAGAAGTCAAAGACGTTGTATGGGAGACAATATTGGAGATAGGAGGAGGAGGTTGAGTAAAGATTGGGACAGCAATGGACTGTACCAAAGTAGGGGGGGACAAAAGGGTAGAGGGCACTAGAGATGAAGTGTGGGAAGAGACAGAAGAAGAATAAACTAGGGAGGGGACAGGGGAGGAAGGTACCATACGAGGAGGAAGGTGAATCTCCACACTCGTAACAGAGCTAGTGAGAGGTGAAGAACCAGGTAGGGAGACTGGAAAGATAAAATGTGGAGGGAGAAGAAGGGAAGGAGTGGTTAAAGGAAATTTGAGCAATGAAGATTTTTTGGACTTCTGAGAAGTAGAGGGGCGATTGGGAGGTGTTGTACGAGGTCTTGTCAATATTGGGGCTTGTGAGGGAGAACAGGAAGAAGTGAGAACAGACTGAGGTGTTGAGGTAGGGACTTCTGAGCCCAGGACAGCAAAAGAATTAGAGACAGGAGTGACTATGGAAGGGGTAACCACAGAGGAGGCTGCAGAAGATGGGACCCCAGAGGTGGGGGATGTTTAGAAACACGAGAATAAGAAATATGGGGGAGTCTCCCTTGGAGGCATAGAAGAGAAACTTCCATAGCATAAGCGAAACCTTCTACCTCTTTGAGGCAACGGATTTCTCGCTCATTTAAGTAGACCTCGCAGTGGCGAGAGTAAGATGGGTGAGCCTCATGACAATTAAGGCAAGAGGGAGGTCGACTACAAGACGTATTAGAATGGTCATCGGCACCACAGACTTGGCATTCAACTATAGATCTGCAATATTTCACTGGGTGACCAAATCACCAGCAATTTCTACACTGTTAAGGTGTAGGGATCACCTTTCAATCTTGTAAACGATGTCCTGCTACATAAACAGAGGATGGAAGTTCACTGCAGTCGAAAGTTAATCGAGCTACATTGCAAGGGTATCATCTCTGCCCACGGGCAGGAAGGACATGAGTGTCTACTTTGAGGATTGGAAGATCCTGGAGTTCCAGCTGTTCGAGAATGTCATCGCCTCATCTTGAAATTCTGTTGGACAATGGTATGAGGCAGAATGACAGTGCCACTACAAGGATTGAGGGAATTATGTTCTTCGATAGTGATAGGAATAGTATCGAGAAAAGCCACAAGCTTGGTTAGCATTCTGGACATTAATGATGCATGTACTGCTTTTGAGAGCGTGAAAGGATATATCTCTACCAACATGGCATAGGAGCGCCTTGCCAATACTATGGTCAGAAAGATAGGCAGTAGACGAAGGTGGTCGTAAAGTAAAGAATTTAATCCATTGTGCATTTCGAAACTGAGCGTCGAAAGGGAGTGGGTGATGTCTCGGTCTTTTCTGAGGAGGGCGAAAAGAAAGCAAAGAAGTATCATCAGGCAGTTGTCATGGGTGTTTATGAGTGGGACCAGAGTCGGTCTGATGTGGGATGGGCTGGTCTACTTCATGCCAGTAGACCAACAATCCGGGGTAGCAACCTCACATCTGCCGAGCTACCTCGGTGGACAAAAGAGAGGGCGGCCGAATACCCACCAAAAGGCATGCCTCCTTTGGCCACCACCCCCGAAATTCGAAAGGCAGCCTCCAGAGATACATCCGTCACCTGAAAGGCACCCAAAGCCACTCCCTGGGAGACCGGAGAGGGATCGGGACATCTTCAGGCAATCCAGATTCCATGGCAAACTGCACCATCGCCAAGAACCTCAACGGAATGGGATGGACCCCGGTACCCTTCCCCCTACCTAGGAACTAGATTGCCTGTGGGAAGAACCCCAAATGTAGACAGCCTGTACTGTCTGCACAGACAGCCCATGCTGTCTGCCAGCTTAGTTCATATTTCGCGCCACTCAAGTGCTGCCACCTATAGGCCTTGCCACTTCAGTATGCCCAGACTTGCCTCGCTCTCACTCACACAGCGACCTGGCATCAAGACACAAGGCCTCCCAGCTCTCTCTCGTGGGCATGGCCCTCCCGGGCCATGGGCACAACACACAAGCCTGTGTACCCACAACGACTTAACAATAAACAAAGAAGCCTCCGAAGACGTATATCATTCACACCCCGCTACCAGAATACCAAAACAAAGCCCATTATAAATGGTGACAGCGGTGCTCGCAGCAGTTGTGTTTGCCTGGAGAGAGGGAGGAAGAGGTATGAAGTCATCTTCACTTCATCACTCTACACAAGAAGCATCCGTCTCTCAACGAATTATCCTGATGTCGTGTCTGCACGTTTGAGCATCCAGACACAGGTACAAGCAGGATCCAGCCGAAATTTGCCGAAATTCTCCGAGAATTGTAATGGCGTCCCAGTGACCCTACGCTGTTTCTCAAGTCACGTGTTCAGCGTCACTTGTATGTTGCTGTTGTTGTTCAGCTCAGCACAGCTGTTTCAGCAAGCCAGAGGTGAGTTTTGTGGTGATTTCTGCGTCCAGTGTGTTTCCCCAGTGTTTGTGGGTGGGAGGAGGAACCGCCAGATGCCCGCCCTGCCATACACTCACGCACGTTCCTTGCCACCAGCCTACCATACACCACTCACCACTGCCCACTCCCTCTGCTGTGTTTTCTGCTGTTTTTCGTATGAATTCATTGCCAGTGCTGTGTATCCGAGTGCCCGAGGCCACTCGGAGCTACGTGGATCACGACGTCACGTGGGTGTGGGCGATGTCACGTAGACCTACAAAGCCACGTGAGTTACCAGATGTCCCAGGCCTCATGCTGTGGTCTGCTGCCCACATCACATCGACGCCACCCACGATGCTGCCCGACTTCATGACGTCACCTCACGATGTCTGCCTGACGTCACCTCGAGATGTCTGTTGACGTCACTGCTGCTGACGTCACCTTGCGACATCACGCCTGACATCACATGATGTCACATCGAGTGTTCTAGTAATTATTTCAGTATTGTCGAGAAGATTGAGAGAAGATATATGTCGTGTGTTAATTAATTCCTCTCAGTCAGTGTTCTCACATTTTAGTATGTCTTAGTCAGTTTTATGCGCAGAAAAGCATCATTTGCTAGTTAAGCCATGTTGTACCGTATGTACAGCGGTGTGTTTGTAAGTTTTCCGTGTGTCCAGTGAGGTCTGTGGTCAGACCCTTGAGTTGCACCACTGTGCTAAGTCACCCGCATGACCAGTGTTTGACAGCTGATTACTCAGCCCTGAGCGTATGAGCCCCCTTGTACAGAAAGCTTTTATGCTCGTCGCTCGTGATGTTCTGCAGAATCGTACCTGCTACGATTCCCATCGAGATTTGTTTCACTTCACCTCCAGACCGTCAGAGTGCAGTTATATGTAGAGAAATAAGTCTGGGGACGCTTAGACTAACCTCTGCTATAACTCCAACTGTCGAGAGATGATACTCGTCAAGCCGCAGCCAGGCCTGTCGGCAGGCGCTGTGTCAGCCTCGTGTCACAAGCTTCAGTGAGCAGCCTGCACAAAGATGTCGTCACTTTGACTGCTAGCTCTCTCACTGCAGTCTGGTGTATGATGTTACGACTCCCAGATGTTTCGCCCAGTCGTCTCTGCCACGACTCGCTCCACAACTCGCTCCACGCTCGCCAGCAGTGACAGCCCAGCGACAGTACCAGTCGAGAAGTGTCCTCCTGAGTCGCTTGCCAGAAGTCCTGCCCAGTTGCCGAGTTTTGTCGACGCCTCACTCGAGGGCACCAGCATGTCGTGCCCCAGGTTGAGTGAAAACCTGCAGCGACTCCTACGATGTCTGCTTCACCGTTCCAGAGGAGACCGTACCCTGTTACGTCACAGCTCAGCCGCAGCGATGTCTCCCGTGTTGCAGTATCTGTCCAGACGCAGGAAGTCGTGCAGTGATGCCCATCGACGCTCATTGCCTTTGACCACGATGTTTAGCACATCCCATGTTTTTTTCTTCCCTCCCTGTAGGAAGTTTCTTTTCCATGTCCATATGTATATATATGTTTTTATTTTGTGTTCTGTGCCCTGTTCCTACGAGAGAGAGACCGAGTTTCTTTTACTACCAGTATTGTCGCGTCGGGACGACGCGCGGTAGGTGGCCGAGCGTATGTAGACAGCCTGTACTGTCTGCACAGACAGCCCATGCTGTCTGCCAGCTTAGTTCATATTTCGCGCCACTCAAGTGCTGCCACCTATAGGCCTTGCCTCTTCAGTATGCCCAGACTTGCCTCGCTCTCACTCACACAGCGGCCTGGCATCAAGACACAAGGCCTCCCAGCTCTCTCTCGTGGGCATGGCCCTCCCGGGCCATGGGCACAACACACAAGCCTGTGTACCCACAACGACTTAACAATAAACAAAGAAGCCTCCGAAGACGTATATCATTCACACCCCGCTACCAGAATACCAAAACAAAGCTCGTTTGGGAAGAACCCCAAAGGCCGAAAAAAAGAAGGGAATAGGGGAGGGATGGGGAGGAAGAGGCGGAAAGAAAAAAGAGAGGATTGGGGGGTAATTAGGTTTGGTCTGAGGAAGGAGATCAAATGGTCTAATTCCTCAGAGCAAGAGCCTCTTCACCACGCCAAGGAGCCCCCCTTGAAGAGGGGGACACAGAAACAAGGGGTCACAATTGGAAGTTGAGGACCCAGATGAGTATTCAGTCAGAGTAGTCAGGAAGTGGAACAGCCTAGCAAGTGAGGTAGTGGAGGCAGGAACCATATATAGCTTTAAGATGAGGTATGATAAGGCTCATGGAAAAAGGAGAGAGAGGATCTAGTAGCACTCAGTGAAGAGGCGGGGCCAGGAGCTGAGTCTCAACCCCTGCAACCACAATTAGGTGAGTACACACTAACACACACACACACAGGCAGGACACGAGCAAGTTATTGACGACATGGGAGGAGAGACGGAAGGAAGGGAATCAGAGACAGAAGGAAGGGTAGGAGAGAAGGAAGCAGGAAGAGAGACCAGTCTTCTGGTGGAGGAGCTAGAAAGGTGTCGGCAGCTACAAGGTGTCATCAGTACTGTCAGTGAGGACGTCTGCTCAGCCTTCACACCCTCCCTCATGGTCGTCGTCCCAACCATCTTCATCTACTCTTGCTATGTCTTATATGGTGTGAGTCAATGTATAGCCCCACTAATTAGATAAGGTAATAATTATAATAATGTCCCTTAAAGATCCTAATAAAGATTTTCCTTAGACAATAGAGAAGAAAATTCAGGCACCACAGAAGTAGATTTTATTTGTACTACATTTATCTGTATTAAGAGTTGATGAAGTGTTATGTGTGTGGTCACGTATGATCCAAGAGTTACATTATAGCCTCATACAACAGTTTATTTAACCTAAGAGTTGATACAACCTCATACAACGAAAACCACGAGTCCATGATCTGACAAGACACACTTTCTAACAACCAAGAGTCACTGAAGAACAGTCATAGGGAACATTACACTCAATAAATCTGAGAAAATAAGTTTTAACATACACGCTCACTTTGCTTATTTGTCAGAAATGTTCATTACTTTTTGTAAAGTCAAACTTGCCAGATCAGCTTATTATTCACTATGACATATACATAGTCACAAATATTGTCTCTTACACAGGTTATTATACTAGTAATGATGTACAATATATAACTCTACTAACATTTCTGAAACAACGGTAAAAGTTAATATAAGAATATATTCAGTAATAACGGACACCCGGGAGAGGAAAATACTTAAAAGTGAGGCAATATAATTATCCCACTGAATAATAATGGAATATATAATATCGAAGTGTGACTTTATAAAAACTAAAACTGAACAACTAAAAAACTGAAGCTGAAGTTACTTAAAATGTCACTTTACTTGATTTCCAGAATTATATAAAGTAACAACTACTTAACACAGCCGGTTCTCTGCACAGTCAAGTGTCTTCCAATAAGAAGTAACAGTATGTTTGTTTTTTCCAGGTTTATCCCGCAAATAACAGAGCACAATACATAACACATTCCCTCCTCCTTTGCCTGTATGCCCTCGGCTACCTTTATGCTGTCTACGTCCTCTCTGCTGCCGTCGACTACAACAGAAAACAGGTAAATGAGTCCTGATTTACTGCTCCTCCTCCTCCCTCTTTATCTTCCTTTCTTTCAACAAACCGGCTGTATCCCACCAAGGCAGGGTGGCAGGGTGGCAGGGTGGAGGAATTCGGCCAATTGCAGTAGGCAACACCTTACGCCGCCTCGTATCCAAAGCTGCTGTCCGAAGTATTCGTGCACAGGCAGCCATGATGCTTCAACCAAACCAGCTTGGCTTTGGGGTCTCTCAAGGAAGTGAAGCAGCGGTTCATGCAACAAGGGCGTATATCAACAACCTGCCTGAGGACAATGCAGTGGTAAAATTAGATTTCAAGAATGCGTTCAATCTCCTGAAAAGAGACGTGGTATTAGCAGCAGTAAAAGAACATTTCCCTGGTCTCTTCCTTTTGTTTCAGCTGGGTATAGCAAGGAATCAATGCCTTCTCTTTGGAGAGCATGAAATACATCATCGGGGGTGTCCAACAAGGGGATCCTCTTGCAACCATTTTCTTCTGTATAGCAGTTAGGGAAATCACAGTCAGACTGACCAGCGAGCTAAACATCTGGTTCCTAGATGATGGCACACAGCAGGTACAAAAGAGTCCCTCCTACATGACCCTTTCAAAAGGTAATGACACGGGGACAGGAAATGGGTCTCATCCTGAATCCATCCCCAAAAGTGAAATCATCTCAGTCAGTCAACAAGTGATAAAAAGCAGTGAGATCAAAATACCAGGAGCAGCAGTCCATTGCCCCCACAAATATTGTCTTGCTAGGAGCACCTCTGGGAAGCAATGCCATTGACACAATTCTCAGGAAGAAATTGGAAGTTAAGGAGGATGGAACAACGAAAGGCAATCTGGACAACCCCACGATGCCTTGTACCTTCTCACAAAATTGCTTGGTCTGCCCAGGTTGACATATTTCCTAAGATGTGCACCTTCATATGATAACCCTATACTGCACGAATATGACAGTATTCTGAGGCAGATTTTACGAAAGTTTCTTAACCTTACTCTAGAAGACGGGCAGTGGAACCAAGCTACACTTCCAGTCAGACTAGGAGGCATTGGTGTCCGCAAGTCATCACAGATGGGCGTTACCTGCTTTTCTGTCCTCGTGTATTGCATCCAGGAGCTTGTAGCAGCGATTCTCCCTGAACATCTAGGGGCAAGATTGGAGTCCAGGACCAAAAATTCATTGATGGAGCAATGATCTGGGATAATCTAACGGGCTCTGAACCAGAAACCCGCTCCCCCAAAAACTACAAACAATCGCACTTTGGGGTGGTCCAATAGTGGAAATATTGCCTCAACAATGCTCAGAGTGTGCAGGGAAGGATAGAGCCCGCCTCCTGGCAGTGGAGCCCCTCATGCTGGGGCTTTCTGTTGGCTGTTCCAACTCCAGCCTTGGCACACGTCTCGACCCACAGACCATCCGCATCGGTGTTGCCCTTCGACTTGGGCCCCCCCTATTCTCGCCGAACACAGGTGTATTTGTGGCAGTGAAGCAGCAGAAACCCATTCGGGTACCATGGTCTTGTGTGCCGTAAATCCGAGGGAAAGGTTGCAAGACATGAGGAGGTTAATAACATTTCAAGAGGAGCCTCACAACAGCTGGATGCCAGCAGTAAGGAAGCCACGCCAACTATGCAGATCTGATGGCAGCCAGAAGCGTCCAGATGGTATCACCCTTCAAGCCTGGACAGATGGGAAGCCCGGTGGTGTGGGACTATACATTGCATCTACCTTGGCTGATACCTATCTCCAATACACCAGGGAGGAAGGAGGGGAGCTGCCAGCTTCAGGGAGTCCCAAAAATCTGGAAAAA
>NW_026467288.1:0-13647 GCF_026875155.1 Cherax quadricarinatus
AAAAAATCTAAAAATATTTGTTGGGTTAGGTTAAAAAAAAATTGAGCTTGTTATAATAAGGTTAGGTAGTTTTCTAAGTTCCTTTTGGTGCAAAATTATCAATTTTTACATTAACATTAATAAAAAAAAATATGTCTTTAAAACGTATAAGAGAAAATTTTAGAAAGGACTTAATTTTAAATGAGTTCTTGCTAATTGGGTCAGTTTTACATATTCGGCAAAACCCATTATATAATATATATATAATATATTTAATATATATATATAATATATATATATTTATATTTTATATATATATTTTATATATATATATATATATATATAGGGAAATTTACGCTATTGAGCTGCTGTTTAAAAATATATGCACGAGTTTGTTCATTTCCATAAGTTTCTAATGATGTTAAATTTAATGAAGCGAGAAAGAAGAGGCATTCACATGTTGACACGTGAAACTCATGTTACTTCCCAGGGTCTGCCCTGAGGGAGAGTGTCTCAGACACACACCTCAGTGAGAGTAAGACACATGTGCAACATCTGGGTATCTTTATGTAGACGTTTCGCCATCCAGTGGCTTGTTATGTCCTGGCATTTGTATTGATAAAGCCACTGGATGGCGAAACGTCTACAAAAAAGATCCCCAGATGTTGCACATTTTCTTATTTCTCATCTTGTGGGTATTATATACCATTCGTACACACACCCTCATACTTCCGAGGTCTGCCCTCAGTGAGAGTGTCTCAGACACACACCTCAGTACTTCCGAGGTCTGCCCTCAGTGAGAGTGTCTCAGACACACACCTCAGTACTTCCCAGGTCTGCCCTGGGGGAGAGTGTCTCAGACACCCCACCTCGTATTTTCCGAGGTCTGCCCTCAGTGAGAGTGTCTCAGACAACACCCTCAGTACTTCCCAGGTCTGCCCTGAGGGAGAGTGTCTCAGACACACACCTCAGTACTTCTGAGGTCTACCCTGAGGGAGAGTGTCTCAGACACACACCTCAGCACTTAGCAGGTCTGTCCTGAGTGAGAGTGTCTCAGACACACACCTCAGCACTTCCCAGGTCTACCCTGAGTGAGAGTGTCTCAGACACACACCTCAGCACTTCCCAGGTCTACCCTGAGTGAGAGTGTCTCAGACACACACCTTAGCACTTCCCAGGTCTGCCCTGAGTGTGACTTAGACTCACTCCACAGCAATATTTCATTGAACTTTAGAATTACATAGAAGTATTTCTTTGACATTAGTTAAGTCTACACACAATAGTTTGTATCTCTTACATGAATGAACAAAACACTGGATTCCTTTGCACTTGATATTGCATATTGTTGTTTAATTCTGGTCTCGAGAGATTAACCTGTTTAAGAGGGAATTTTGAGCAGTAAATAAGTATCAGGGTAGTAAACGTTCTATTGCACAATTATAGTCTTGACTACAACTTTATGCAATTCCTAATTTGAATGTCTCAAAACAATAAAAAGCCTTTAAAATAAGCTGAGGTAGGTAACAGCTCCTAGCCTGTAAATAAAGGCTAGATCTCGTAACTTAACCCTCTAGAAATCCTTGTGTGAATAAAGGAGAGAGAGAGAGAGAGAGAGAGAGAGAGAGAGAGAGAGAGAGAGAGAGAGAGAGAGAGAGAGAGAGAGAGAGAGAGAGAGAGAGAGAGAACTATTCACATACAGATGAAAGAGTAACTCAGAAACCCTCTGGGACTTTCAGAAAGCAGGCAATTGCCAGCTAATTCGATATATTAACGAGTTGTTAGGCAGCTATTGTTAACAACATTATAAATGTGTGTCACACATCTTGTTTCCACGTGATAAAATGTTGGAAAAATATATCCATCAACGATAACATATTAGTAATTGTGTTATTTTCAGCAACTGCGCTCACATATGTTGCATATTTTCACTGTGGGGAGAAAAATAACCAAAATTTATATTAGATATGATAATTCATTGAAATGTGATAAACAATTATTTACATAAGGCAATTATTGTGAGCATATTTTAATGATTTATTGTAGTCTCGTGGACTGTCTATAACAATAATAATAATAATAATATTTTTATTATTATTATTATTATGATTTATTATATTATTATAATTAGCATTGCTTCCTATACTACCATTCCTATTAACTCTTCATTATTAATAACTTTTAGTTTTATTGGATTATTATTATTATTATTATTATTATTATTATTATTTTTAAATTATTATTAATATTATTTATTTTTAATGCACTAGCTATCTCCCACAGCGGTAGGGTTTCCCAGTAAAAAAAAAAACTAAATTTTTATTAATCACCGTTTTGGGACAGAGGCACACTGGAAACTGTAGCTCATATGCATCTCCAAGCTGCAACCTTCTCCAAGCTGCAACCTTCTCCAAGCTGCAACCTTCTCCAAGCTGCAACCTTCTCCAAGCTGCAACCTTCTCCAAGCTGCAACCTTCTCCAAGCTGCAACCTTCTCCAAGCCCCAAAACCTTCTCCAAGCTGCAAACCTTCTCCAAAGCTGCAACCTTCTCCAGCTGCAACCTTCCCCAAGCTGCAACCTTCTCCAAGCTGCACAGCCTTCTCCAAGCTGCAACCTTCTCCAAGATGCAACCTTCCCCAAGCAGCAGCCTTCCCCAAGCTGCAGCCTTCTCCAAGCTGCAACCTTCTCCAAGCTGAAACCCTTCCCCCAAGCTACAACCTTCTCCAAGCTGCAACCTTCTCCAAGAAGCAACATTCTCCAAGCTGCAACCTTCCTCAAGCTGCAACCTTCCTCAAGCTGCAACCTCCTCAAGCTGCAACCTTCCTCAAGCTGCAACCTTCCCCAAACTGCAACCTTCTCTAAGCTGTAACCTTCCTCAAGCTGCAACCTTTCTCAAGCTGCAACCTTTCTCAAGCTGCAACCTCCCCAAAGCTGCAACCTTCTCCAAGCTGCAACCTTCTCCAAGCTGCAACCTTCTCCAAGCTGCAACCTTCTCCAAGCTGCAACCTTCTCCAAGCTGCAACCTTCTCCAAGCTGCAGCCTTCTCCAAGCTGCAACCTTCTCCAAAGCTGCAGCCTTCCCCAAAGCTGCAATCTTCTCCAAGCTGCAACCTTCTCCAAGCTGCAACCCTTTCTCCAAGCTCCCAACCTTCTCCAAGCTGCAACCTTCTCCAAGCTGTCAACCTTCTCCAAGCTGCAACCTTCTCCAAGCTGCAACCTTCTCCAAGCTGCAACCTTCCCCAAGCTGCAGCCTTCTCCAAGCTGCAACCTTCTCCAAACTGCAACCTTCTCAAAACTGCAACCTTCCACAAGCTGCAGCCTTCTCCTATCTGCAACCTTCTCCAAGCTACAACCTTCTCCAAGCTGCAACCTTCTCCAAGATGCAACCTTCTCCAAGCTGCAACCTTCCTCAAGCTGCAACCTTCCTCAAGCTGCAACCTCCTCAAGCTGCAACCTCCTCAAGCTGCATCCTCCTCAAGCTGCATCCTTCCTCAAGCTGCAACCTTCCCCAAACTGCAACCTTCTCTAAGCTGCAACCTTCTCTAAGCTGCAACCTTCCTCAAGCTGCAACCTTTCTCAAGCTGCAACCTTTCTCAAGCTGCAACATTCTCCAAGCTGCAACCTTCTCCAAGTTGCAACCTTCCTCAAGCTGCAACCTTCCTCAAGCTGCAACCTTCCCCAAACTGCAACCTTCTCCAGGCTGCAAACCCTTCTCCAAGTTTGCAACTTCTCCAAGCGCAACCTTCTCCAAGCGGGAAACCTTCTCCAAGCTGCAACCTTCTCCAAGCGCAACCTTCCCAAGCTGAAGCCTTCTCCAACCTGCAACCTTCTCCAAACTGCAACCTTCTCCAAACTGCAACCTTCCACAAGCTGCAGCCTTCTCCTATCTGCAACCTTCTCCAAGCTGCAACCTTCTCCAAGCTACAACCTTCTCCAAGCTGCAACCTTCTCCAAGATGCAATCTTCTCCAAGCTGCAACCTTCCTCAAGCTGCAACCTTCCTCAAGCTGTAACCTCCTCAAGCTGCAACCTTCCTCAAGCTGCAACCTTCCCCAAACTGCAACCTTCTCTAAGCTGCAACCTTCCCCAAACTGCAACCTTCTCCAAGCTGCAACCTTCCTCAAGCTGCAACCTTCCTCAAGCTGCAACCTTCCCCAAACTGCAACCTTCTCCAGGCTGCAACCTTCTCCAAGCTGCAACTTTCTCCAAGCTGCAACCTTCTCCAAGCTGCAACCTTCTCCAAGCTGCAACCTTCTCCAAGCTGCAACCTTCTCCAAGCTGCAACCTTCTCCAAGCTGCAACCTTCTCCAAGCTGCAGCCTTCTCCAAGCTGCAGCCTTCTCCAAGCTGCAACCTTCTCCAAACTGCAACCTTCTCCAAGCTCTAACCTTCTCCAAGCTGTAACCTTCTCCAAGCTGCAACCTTCTCCAAGCTGCAATCTTCTCCAAGCTGCAGCCTTCCCCAAGCTGCAGCCTTCTCCAAGCTGCAACCTTCTCCAAACTGCAACCTTCTCCAAACTGCAACCTTCCACAAGCTGCAGCCTTCTCCAAGCTGCAACCTTCTCCAAGCTGCAACCTTCTCCAAGCTACAACCTTCTCCAAGCTGCAACCTTCTCCAAGATGCAACCTTCTTCAAGCTGCAACCTTTCTCAAGCTGCAACCTTTCTCAAGCTGCAACCTTCTCCAAGCTGCAACCTTCTCCAAGCTGCAACCTTCTCCAAGCCGCAATCTTCTCCAAGCTGCAACCTTCCTCAAGCTGCAACCTATCTCAAACTGCAACCTTCGTCAAGCTGCAACTTTCCTCAAACTGCAACCTTCGTCAAGCTGCAACTTTCCTCAAGCTGCAACCTTCCTCAAGCTGCAACCTTCCCCAAGCTGCAACCTTCTCCAAGCTGCAACCTTCTCCAAGCTGCAACCTTCCTCAAGCTGCAACCTTCTGCAAGCTGCAACCTTCTGCAAGCTGCAACCTTCCTCAAGCTGCAACCTTCCTCAAGCTGCAACCTTCTCCAAGCTGCAACCTTCTCCATGCTGCAACCTTCCTAAAGCTGCAACCTTCCTCAAGCTGCAACCTTCCTCAAGCTGCAACCTTCCTCAAGCTGCAACCTTATCCATCCTACAACCTTCTCCAAGCTGCAACCTTCTCCAAGCTGCAACCTTCCTCAAGCTGCAACCTTCCCCAAGCTGCGACCTTCCCCAAGCTGCAACCTTCCCCAAGCTGCAACCTTATCCAAGCTGCAACCTTCTCCAAGCTGCAACCTTCCTCCAAGCTGCAACCTTCTCCAAGCTGCAACCTTTTCCAAGCTGCAACCTTTTCCAAGCTGCAACCTTCCTCAAGCTGCAACCTTCCTCAAGCTGCAACCTTATCCAAGCTGCAACCTTATCCAAGCTGCAACCTTCCTCAAGCTGTAACCTTCCCCAAGCTGCAACCTTCCCCAAGCTGCAACCTTCCTCAAGCTGCAACCTTCCTTAAGCTGCAACCTACCTCAAGCTGCAACCTTCGCCAAGCTGCAACCTTACCCAAGCTGCTACCTTCCCCAAGCTGCAACCTTATCCAATCTGCAACCTTATCCAAGCTGCAACCTTCCTCATGCTGCAACCTTCTCCAAGCTGCAACCTTCTCCAAGCTGCAACCTTCTCCAAGCTGCAACCTTCCTCAAGCTGCAACATTCCTCAAGCTGCAACCATCCTCAAGCTGCAACCATCCTCAAGCTGCAACCTTATCCAAGCTGCAACCTTCTCCAAGCTGCAACCTTCCCCAAGCTGCAACCTTCCTCAAGCTGCAACCTTCCTCAAGCTGCAACCTTCCCCAAGCTGCAACCTTACCCAAGCTGCTACCTTCCCCAAGCTGCAACCTTCTCCAAGCTGCAACCTTCTCCATTCTGCAACCTTCCCCAAGCTGCAACCTTCCCCAAGCTGCAACCTTGTCCAAGCTGTAACCTTCTCCAAGCTGCAACCTTCTCCAAGCTGCAACCTTGTCCAAGCTGCAACCTTCCCCAAGCTGCAACCTTCTCCAAGCTGCAACCTTGTCCAAGCTGCAACCTTGTCCAAGCTGCATCCTTCCCCAAGCTGCAACCTTCCCCAAGCTGCAACCTTCCCCAAGCTGCAACCTTCCCCAAGCTGCAACCTTCTCCAAGCTGCAACCTTCTCCAAGCTGCAACCTTTGGGTCCAAGCTGAAACCCTTTTGTCCAAGCTGCAACCTTGTCCAAGCTGCATCCTTCCCCAAGCTGCAATCTTCTCCAAGCTGGATCCTTCTCCAAGCTGGAACCTTCTCCAAGCTGGAACCTTCTCCTAGCTGCAACCTTCTCCTAGCTGCAACCTTCCCCAAGCTGCAACCTTCCACAAGCTGCCACCTTTCCCAAGCTGCCACCTTCCTCAAGCTGCAACCTTCCCCAAGCTGCAACCTTCCCCAAGCTGCAACCTTCCCCAAGCTGCAACACTCTTACACCTTCATTCAGAGTGCTGGCACTGTATTAAACACCCTCCAGGACTCAAGTCCGGCTAATAACTTTCCTTGATTCCCTTTATATTATGATAATTAGTGATTTTTTTCTACTTTGTCAATTTTATTTTATTTCCTAAATTTCATATATATAACAGAGCACAGTAATTCTGTCTTCTTTATCCTAAGATTTGCACATATATTTGAGCGTACTATATGCTCACTTAAACCTGTTTCTTAAACCAGAATAAAACTTGAGAGAGAGAGAGAGAGAGAGAGAGAGAGAGAGAGACAGAGACAGACAGACAGACAGACAGACACAGACAGACAGACAGACAGACAGACAGACAGACAGACAGACAGACACAGACAGACACAGACAGACAGACAGACAGACAGACAGACACAGACAGACAGACAGACAGACAGACACAGACAGACAGACAGACAGACAGACAGACAGACAGACAGACAGAGTACGCGATTAATATCATATAGAGTATTGGATGATTTCCTTCAATTTTTCATTCGTAGAAGACTGAACTAATAATATGCATCAAGAACAAGTAACTCCCATAGGATTTTAGGTAAGACACATGGACAACAGTTAGGCAACTTTATTTCGAAACGTTTCGCCTACACGGTAGGCTTCTTCAGTCGAGTACAGAAAGTATTCAGGAGCAGTAAAGATGTGAAGACGATGCATCAGTCCATCACCCTTGCTCCTGCCTACTTTCTGTACTCCACTGAAGAAACCTACTGTATAGGCGAAACGTTTCTGAATAAAACTGCCTAACTGTTGCCTATGTGTCTTACCTACCAACCTGTCGGTATTGTATACCATTTTGATATTGAACTATCAAAGGACCAGAGGTACTTCATCCATCGCCACTCACTTATTTATCGATGTTTCTGTTACGTTATTCAAGAGTTTATTCAACACACTTCAATATGCTTTGCATTTTCTAGTGTATGCAAAAGACTTTTGCAATATGCAGCAACAAATATCCAACAGGTTAGATAGCAAATTAAACTAATTTCTTATTCAACGGTATTTTAGGAAATTTGTAAACAATGTATTTCGCGACAGAAATCTCGCGACATTAAATTCCTGCAAATTCTATAAATAATCCTTCTTGGGAACTTATATTCTGGAGATACATGATTTTGTAAGCTGAGTAAATTCTTAATAATTAGATATATTTACAAATTTACAAAAAAAAATATTTTAATTGAAGTTACTATTATTTTTTCTGTAATGATAATAATAGTAATAATAATAATAATACAAAAATAATAATAGTAATAATAATTGAGAAATTATGTGCACGAGGTTCACCTGAATTATTTAGAACACATAATCTGGGGCAGGCGGAATTAAAGTGAAAATGACACTGATGTTGTACATGGGAGATAGATGGGACTTAAGTACACTGGGTCAAAGCCAGTATACTTCTTTCGATGCCCACCCACCCACTCCCACACTCACCCACTCCCACACTCACATAAGTTGGACTTATAAACATTTTTTAATTATTCAATTAAAACCAACAACGGTGGTAATTTTTGGTTGTGGACTGTATGTAAATTAAAGGATTTGATCTCCAGAAATGGTAAATTGGAACACTAGTTGTTATAGACTATTGTACATAGAAACTGGGTCAGGTCATCTGACATTTAAACATTATTAATACTATATTAAGGGGAATACTTTAGACATTACTCGTGTCAAACCCATTAACGCTTCCCTGACAGACACACAACAGAGGTTGGCCAACATGGTAGTCTACTGTACAATTAATTAGGAAGCTTACTGACTTTAGGTGTACCACGGTTCTGGACGACGCAGCGTCCATTATCTTCCACATTGCAGCAATATTCTGGTTGAGATTCTCTTGTAATTCGCTAATGTCGGAGCTCTTGATGTTTATTACCAAGTTCTCCATTTACGCCGATCTACACATTTTCGGCTTCAATAACACAATTTTAACACCATTATGTACAACCAAATGGTATTTCGCCATTTCTATTCCGTCTTTCTCCGGACGCAGTTCCCTGAAGTGCTGCCCCCCCCCCCTTCACTCGAAATTTCTCAAAAGTCAAACCAGCATTGCATATTAATAAATATTTATTATATTACTTAATTTTATGCACTCTAAAATCAGTAAAATTATAAAAATTTCCCACAAGAATTATAATTATCATAATCTAATCATAATGGTTTGTATAATTAATGGGTATCTAGGTGGGTTGCGATCTTGGTTCTTAGAACCCTTTCAAAGATTTTTATGGTATGGAATGTTAGTGCTTTGTAGAGTGGGGCTATGTGGTTTTTTTCAGTGAGAGTGGGACGATCCCTGTGTCCATGAGTCTGGGCCTGGGGCAGAGTGCATGGGCATGTCATTTACTGCCTTTTCAAAGTATTGTACTGTAAGGAAGATATCAGAGATTTTTCAGATGACCAGATTTTGGGTCTCGGTCATAAGGAATATATTTGGATTGTCGTCCCTTAATCTGGGTAATTTCTCGTTGAACACTGAGTCGTATTGGGACTTTAGTATCTCTCTCTTTCCTTTGCTGTCATCTGTGTAGGTCCCATCTCGCCTAAGCAGGGTCCAAATACTGGATGTTGTTTTACCCTTAGATTTGGCATAAGAGAAGAAGTATTTTGTTTCTTTTTTTGCAGTTTCCTTTACGGCTTTTAGTTCTTCCTGAGATTCTTGTCTCCTGTAAGATTCCTTAAGCTTAAGTTCGTTATTTACTATTTCTTTGACCAATGCCCCCCTTCGTATTTCAGATATATTGGCCCCTCTCAGCATCTCTGTGATTCTTCGCCTTCGACTGTATAAGGAGCGTCTCTTTCTAGTTTACATCTTCTCTTTCTTTACTTAATGGAAGTGCCTTCATTGACGGGGTTCCTATTGTATGTTTTTGTTACTGAAGTTTAATTTTTTGAAGAGACCTTCATTTAAATGATCACATTTTTCTGGTCAGGAGCCTACGCCCTACGTGTCTGTACCTCTATTTTTGTTGTGATCTAAATATATTGTCTTTGATACATTTATATTATCAGATCGTCGTTGTTAGTGAAGATGAGGTCCCGCATATTTTCTAGTCCTGTAAGCTCTAATATTTGCTGCTTTAAAGTGAATTTGGGGCAAAGATTTGGGAAAAGCTTGTGTGTGTGGGGAATTTTCATCTGAGCTGCCTCCTGGGGTGATTCTGTTAAAATATTATTTGCTACACTCTTCCATTTTTAGGTGTATCGAGTTGAAATCTCTCCAAGCAAGATGTTTGGGCAGGAGTTGGTGGATTTTCCAGACAGTGGTTAAGTTTCAAAATCGTTCCAGCAAAATGTTGGGAATTTGCATTCTGAGGCTATACAACCACTAAACATCAACTTCATCATTTGAGGTATTCAGTGTTCTGAGCAAATGAGCGACTCTGTGACGTACAAGCAATCCCCTTCCCTCTTGTTGCCTGTTTAGTCCCGCCGCACCTGAATAGGTTTTAACCTGGAATCCATATTTTTTCAAAGTGATCCTTAATATGTTATTTGTTGATGGACATATATTTTTTTGACCCTCTATGTTTGCAAAGATAAATGTCGTTATATTTATGATATTTTGGGGGGAGGGGGTTATTTTTGTTCTGGGGTACAGGCCAGTGACTGTTGCCTCTGCTCCAGGAAGTGTTTCAGTTGGTGTAAGATTTCTGTCATTTTTTGCCAGTCTTTTCTCATTTCTGGCATTAAAAAACTTTCTCTGGAGAGGTTATGACTTCCCTCTTTCGTTTCCCCTAGTCCCGCGGTCTGTGGTCATCTTATCCCCTTTAGATGATGTGCCTGGCGGTATACGTTTTTGGATTTTCTTTCGTGGACCCGACGAGTGACACGACACAATTTCGAGGTGAAATGAATTACAGTAAGGGGAGTTTTCATCTTCCTGCTGTCATGTGAGTGCGGCACTTTTTGGGATGGTCGAAGGTGCATGTCCCACCTATTTCTCCAGATATACCATGTCTGCAGATATCAAAGGCATAGAATTTGCACTGATTGGAGTTACGTTTGCTATAATTTTTTTTGTGCTTGCGTTCCCTGATGGTGCATTTTTTTCTGTTCCCCCACTACCTACAGCCCTTGTATGGACTTCAGTGCTTCCACCAGTTTTTGCTGGTAATGTGTCAACCTGATGCATCATTATTCCCAGAGGCATCATTCCCAGAAGCATCATTCCCAGAAGCATCATTCCCAGAAGCATCATCATCCTGAGGCATAGGAACGCTGTTCCTATGTTTGCTAGTCGTCCATGTGCTGCATCAGTTATTTGTTTAATGTGCGCCTCAGGAGATGTGCTCGGTATTATGTTCACCCAAAGATCCTTTTCCTTGAGT
Source organism: Cherax quadricarinatus (assembly GCF_026875155.1). Taxonomy (NCBI): domain Eukaryota; kingdom Metazoa; phylum Arthropoda; class Malacostraca; order Decapoda; family Parastacidae; genus Cherax; species Cherax quadricarinatus. The sequence goes on from NW_026467288.1 coordinate 10,805, forward strand.
CATCTTTTCAGTCTTTGATCCCCTAGACTGTTCTCTGTCTGCGGTCTTCTTTGCCCTTCGCCGATCTTCATGACTTTGCACTTGGTGAGGTTAAACTCTAGAAGCCAGTTGCTGCAATAGGCTTGCAGCCTGTCCAGATTCCCTTTGTAGTCCTGCCTGATCCTCGTCCGATTGAATTCTCATTAGTTTCACTTCGTCTGCAAACAGGGACACTTTTGAGTCTATCCGTAGAATCATGTCATTCCCATACACCAGAAACAGCACTGGTCCTAGAACCGACCATTGTGGAATCCCACTCATCACGTGCGCTCAGTTTGATACATCGTCGCGTACCATGACTGGCTGTTATCTTTCTGAAAGGTATTCTCTGATTCATTGCAGTTCCTTTCCTGTTTTACCTGCTTGGTCCTCCAACTTTTGCATTAATCTCTTGTCTGGAACTGTGTCAAAAGCCTTCTTGCAGTCCAAGAAAGCTCAGTCTACCCACCCTTCTATCTATGTGTTCCTGTTCTCTTGATTGTTGAGGGTAAGCGTAGGGGCTCGTTGTGTGGTTAGGTCACCATATGGAGAAGACCAGGGCCGGAAGTACCGGCAAACCTCTAATGAATGAATGAATGAATCTTCCACTGGCAGGGCATGAGACCATGTGAGAGGGTGAAGGAGGATGGAAAGGGTGGGAAACAGAGGGCAAAGTAGAGTTTAGGGAGTTGATTGTGACAAGGGATTCTACACTGATAGGGGTTAGGAATGGGGGTGAAGGTGAGGAGGACTGAGATAGGGTATAACTTGTTTAGATTGTGTTTAAGTGGTAAAGTCGGAAGTTTGAGGGATTGTTTGGGTCTAGGAATGTTGTTACCATTGCAGGACTACAAATTCGTAAAGCTCTCATCAATGTTTTTGAGAGCTTTACGAATTTGTAGTCCTGAGTTCATAGATGAGGAAATATCCAAAATTTATGAAATAGGTAATGATTTAAAATACCCAAGAAATGTAATTGATAAATCTTTTAAAGTTGCTAGAAATACTTTTTACAATCCAAAAAGGGACAACCAGCCTTATTCAACTAAAAATATGTTGGTTCTCCCTTACCATGAAAACTTGGTTGATATGCCTTCTCTTCTTAAGACTTTTAATATTAAACTTGTATTCAAAAATCTTGATACAGTAAAAAAAAACTCTTGATAAAGAATTCCCCCCAAAATGCTGATGGATGTGTCTATAAGATTCCTTGTAAAATTTGCGATAAAGTTTATTACGGTCAAAACTGGTAAAAATCTCGAACTAAGATTAAAACAATATAAATATAGCATTAGAACTGGACAAGATTCCAATGCTCTATTTATTCATGTAAGAGATTTTAACCATCCAATTGATTTTCAAAAAGTTGAGAAAGTAGTATCAAGCAAGTCCATGGTCGACAGGAATATAATTGAATCTTGTTTCATAAAAAGCAGTTTTGACAATAATATGAATATTTCCTTTGGTTTATATAAATTAGATCCATTTATAATTAATAGAATTTGGGAAGAATTTAATAATACACTGGACAAATAATAATTTTAAAAATTTTCTTGGGTAGAATAGTTTGTTGGTCCAGTTGGGCCGGCGCGCGTCAGGTGTTTAAACCGTTGTGGGATCTGATAGTGAGGTGTTGGCCAGACCCCCTTGTATACCTTCCTCGGATGCTTTACTTTCATAGTTCCTTGATAATGTGAGAAGTCACGAAAGCGCTTGGAATTTCTCTAATCTTTCAGAGTGGTTGTTTTGCATATATATATATATATATATATATATATATAATATATATATATATATATATATATATATATATATATATATATATATATACTATATATATATATATAATATGTTTGTTGTATGTATTCAACTACTTGTGGTTGCAGGATTCGAGTCACACCTGGCGCGAGTCGCTACTAGGTCCACTCTGTCCCTGTTCCATGAGTTTTATCATTCCTCTTCTTAAAGCTATGTATGGATACTGCCTGCACTACATCACTCTCCAGATTGTTGCACTTCCTGACAAGTGCAACTCATTGAAATACTTCCTAACATTCCTGTGACTCACCTGATTTTTCAACTTGCAGATGTGTACTCACCTAATTGTACTCGTCTAATTGTGATTGCATAGGTCGAGACTCAGCTCCTGGCCCCGCCTCTTCACTGATCGCTACTGGATCCTCTCTCTCTCTGCTTCCTGAGCTTTGTCATACCTCTTCTTAAAACTACGTATGGTTCCTGCCTCCACTACTTCATTTGCTAGGCTATTCCACTTGCTGACAACTCTATGACTGAAGAAATACTTCCTAACGTCCCTGTGACTCGTGAGTCTTCAGCTTCAGTTGTGACCCCTTGTCCCTGTGTCCCCTCTCTGGAACATCCTATCTCTCTCCACCTTGTCTATTCCCCGCAGTATCTTGTATGTCGTTATCATGTCTCCCCTGACCCTTCTGTCCTCCAGTGTCGTCAGTCCGATTTCCCTTAACCTTTCCTCGTACGACATTCCCTTGAGCTCTGGGACTAGCCTTGTTGGAAACCTTTGTACTTTCTCTAACTTCTTGACGTGCTTGACCAGGTGTGGGTTCCAGACTGGTGCTGCATACTCCAGTATGGGCCTAACATACACAGGTGTACAGTGTCTTGAACGATTCCTTATTAAGGTATCGGAACGCTATTCTCAGGTTTGCCAGGCGCCCGTATGCTGCAGCGGTTATTTGGTTGATGTGTGCCTTCGGTGATGTGCTCGGTGTTATGGTCACTCAAGGTCTTTCTCCCTGAGTGAGGGCGTAGTCTTGTCACCCAGCCTATCCTGTCTGCGCTTCTTT
>NW_026467289.1:0-12960 GCF_026875155.1 Cherax quadricarinatus
GGGTGAATGTCTTCTCCCCTGCCTCCTCTTCTCTCTCTCCCTCTCTCTCTCTCTCTCTCTCTGATATCATTATCCCCCCCTCAAATTCAAATAAATGAAAATTTAAAAGAGAAAATTTTTGTTAATATGGCCAGAGAGGTTAATTAGGGGTTGTGGTCATAACACTGTGTGGCTCACGGGCACCTTTCGCTCTCACTTCCGTTTTAATTAACTCTTCATGGGAGCCAAGGGAGTGCAAACTTCACAAGGTCGGGGGGGGGGGGGGGGAAGGGGAAATAATGTAGTTTTTTATCTGCCCATCTGTTTTTAGTTTTTGACTCTCGCCCCCCGGGGACAGCCCGGGGAACCTGCATCAAGTGGCGTTAAGAAGGGTGTTCTTTGCTTTTTAAATTTGTTCAAAAGTCCCTTGTTCTCCCAATTTTTTATGCATTTCCTTATTTTTTTTTAAAAATAACACCACACACACACCACACCACACCAACACACACACACACAACCACACCATACACACATTCCCACAAAATAGGAAGAATTTATCGCATTTAATTTAGTCTTTTTTTAATACATCAAAATTTTGTGAAAAGGGTGGAAAAAAAACGTGCTGTGCCCTAGTACAATGTGTTTTCTCGGTACCTTTTCTTCTGTTTTCTCTATTTCACGGACTGTGACCCGTTTTTTTTTTTGGCTTCAGGTATCGTGTTCCGATACTTCCTTCCCGTTCTGTGCTTTCGTTTCCTTCTCACGGTACAGTGCTTTCCTTTTATTCTTTTCGCGGTACCGTGTTTTGTTTTTTTGCTTAAAGGGTCCCGTCCCCAAAAGTGATTGATAAAAAGTGTGGGAAAAGTCGGTGCAAAAATCATCCGTGGCGTACGGTACAATCTGCATTTCCGTGGCGTCACGGTACGTCACGTATCATCCGTGAGCGTCACGGTACAGTCACCCGTTCTCCGTAGCTTCAGGTACAGTCATCGTATCACCCGTGGGGCGTCACGGACAGTCATCGTTTTCACCGTGAGCTTCACGGTACAGTCATTTTTTATCCGTGAGCGTCAGGGTCAGTCTCGATCATCCGTGGCGTCACGGTACGGGGGCCCCGTTGAGGTACCCGATGCGTAAACTCTTTTGCCGCTCTCTTATCGAACCGAAGAGGTAATGATTTTTCTTTGTCACTTTTGGAAACAGATTCCGTCATGACCAAAGGTTGGGCGAGGAAGTGGCGGGGGTGAGGGGAGGGTGAAAAAAGATTGTGGAAGGAAGGGAGGGAAGGAGAGTAGGGATGAGTGAGAGGGTTAAGGGAGGAGTGAATGTTGGGAGGGAAAAACGGGGGTTGTGGGGGATGTGGGGTGGGGGGAAAAGTGGATAGGAGAGGGGGTGGAACGGGGTAAGGGTTAGGAGGCGTGATTTTTCGGGTAGTGGGGGGGGAAAGGTGGTAACCATAAACAGCTCAAACTATTAACATTTTTTCCCTTTTTATTTGGTTCCCATTTCTTCTCCCTCTAAATAAAACAATTGCAATATACGAGTCTCAAACTAAATGGAAACCCCAGAGAAAAGTCTTTCCGCCAATTTAAATACGTAACTTCGTCAGCTTAAAAAAAACGGAAAGCTTTTAAAAATTTTCTCTTATTTAAAAAAAAATCCACAGAGCGAATTTGTTCACGATTTTTTTTTCTTAAAAATTAAAGGAAAATCAAAAAAAAAAAAAATTTTTTTATTTAAAAGAAATTTAGGATGAGCTGGAAAAAAAAAAAAAAATGATAATAAATTTATCTAGTGTCTGTAAATATAAAATATTCACAATATTTAATGTTTGTTGTTTGTGAATTTTCGTGTTCATCATTGTAGTTCAAAGGGAGTGGGGTTTTTCTGTTTATCATTCGTAGTTCAAGTAGGGGTTGTTCTTTTTTCATCTTCGAGTTTTAGAGCAGTGGTTGTTCATGTTATCATTGTAGTTCAGAGCAGTGGTTGTTCATGTTCTCATTCGTAGTTTCAGAGCATGGGGGTTTTTATGTTCTCTTCTTTTGTTCAGGGAAAAGGGGGTTTGTTCTGTTCATATTCGTGTTCGAGCATGGTTGTTTCATGTTATCATGTATTAGGGGTAGTGGTTGTTTTGTTCATCTCGTGTTCGGAAAGGGGAAAATTATATTGTTTTTGGAGTGGTTGTTCATGTTCATCATTCGGAGTTCAGAGGCAGTGGTTGTTATGCAATTGGTTCGAGGTGGTTGTTTGTTCATCATTCGTTTTTTCGGAGACGTGGTGTTCTGTTCATCATTCGTATTCAGAGCGTGGTTGTTTTTTATGTGTTAGGCTGGTTTGTTCTTTCTTTATTCGTAGTTCCCGAGCAGGGTTGTTTCAGCACTTCGTAGTTCAGGTGTGGGTTTGTTCATGTTTTCCATTCGTAGTTTCAGAGAGGGTTTTTTCATGTTATCATTCGGGAGTTCGGAGTATGTGGTTGTTCTATTTTTGTTTCATCATTTGTAGTTCCAGAAGTCAGTTCAAGAGCATGCTGTGTCGTTTGGCGATGTGGGGTCCACAGTGAGTGGAGGGCACAACCAGTGCCACCTAGAGCATGTATGTACAGATGAGGCGTGTAGAGTGGTTGTTTGTTTTATGGCTTCAGCTTTAGGTGTTGAGCAAGCTCAAGTGCAGGGGTTGTGATGTTGATGGTGGGGGCTGGGGTTGGGTTGGTGGTGGTGTATGGTGGGGTGGATGGTGGTTGGTTTGGTTTGGTGGGGGGCTCCTGCGCGGCGCCGGGCCTGGGTGGACCGGAGGGGCAGGTAGGTGGTGGGGGGTGGTGGAGTGATGGGGCGGTCTTTGCCGAACACCCCGACGGTGGGTGGCCAACTGTTTGGTTGGCTGGGATTTTGGTGGGGGGCCAGGGGGGGCCTCGGCACACCCGCCATACGCCCCCCCCCTACTTGGGGGGCTGCAGGTTGAGGTGGTCTGGTTGATGGTTGGGGATTGGGAGTGTGGGCTGTGAGTAGGGAAGGATAAGGGTAGGGTGGTTCGGTGTGGCATCTCGCGTGGGGGTAGTGCTGTGTAGGAAGTGGTTTTGACCATGTTCATTTGCAACTAGTAGGTTTATAGGGAAAGTCGTTAGTTCAGTGTTTTTGCTTAGATCTGTGTTTTCCCTGGTATAGCCCTATGTCTCTTATTTTGAACCGAAAACAATTTTTTTTTTTAACTTCTGTAAATCGTATAGATGTAAAACTCAAAAAAAATGTTCATTTGGAATAAACTTATTTTTAGCTCTTGCTTGCCTGATTCTTTCTTCTCATGAACGTTTGGAAAATTTAGGTTGTGAAGTTTGAAACAGTTCCAGACGCAGTAAGAGCTCTGTCATTTTTCTTAAAGTCCAGCACAGAAGACTCGCTCAGAGAAAGTGAGCTCTTTGTACGCTCACAAGACGCTTTGATAGGCCCTTGTCAGATGACCAAATGCTCCAGCGGGGGTCTTAGCATGGAAGAACCGCCGCTGGAAATAACTGTGCTGTTTCCAGACGACTAACCTAATTTACCTTTCATCGCAAGTGATGACAAGTTTTGTTAGTACTCTTGTTGTTTATATTTCTGTTATATCCATGTATTGTGTTAATAAAAGTCACTGGATACGGTGAAACGTTTACAGGTTATAAGAACCCCATATGTTACATGTGTGTTCTGATTCGTCCCCTGTAATTAGACCGACTAATGATCCAAAATTCTGATCGCTAATTGACTTGTAATAGTGAATTTTCATTAATATCCCATCAATTTGACAAGCACTTTCTCCTTGACCGAAAATTTTAGCAGCGTAAATACTGCCAGGATTCGCTGGAACAAATGGATTTAGTTATCCTTTCTTTGTTTCTCCTTATATATACTTCGTACATCAGATAAAATGTTGCTCTGCGCCTCGCTCGTTGTAAAAAATTTTGTTTACGACTTCAGAGACTATGATAATTGATTTAGGTGATCCTTTAGGTTACTTCCACAGTTATTTTTATCTTTAAAAGGTTCTTATTTTTTTTTGTTTTAAAGTGACATTTTTAGTTTTTTACTCTGGCGAAATGTCAAAAAAGAAACTAAAATTGCCACGGCATCCTCCTGTTTCTAGTAAAATTAGACAGAGATTTGGGCTCTCAGTGAGAAAAGTCAAAAACATTTTTTGTTTTTGTAGATCAAACAGCTTCCTTTAATGCAATGCCTAGGAACTAAACAGCTAATTACGCGAATGTGCACAGGATGTGAACAAACACAATCCGTCATACTTCAACAGTAGTTGTCATTGTAACAATCTCGATTATTTGGCATTTGATTTGCTGTAGTTCTTTGTTTTGACTGACATTACCATAAATCTAACAGGCTATCATTGTTGATCCACTTTTTTTTTTTTTTTTATTTTTTGCATTTCGGAAATTCTGACGGGGGCCCGATTCACAAAGTGGAATTCTCTACTTGATCATGTTTGTGCCTCCATTGCTAGAAACTCGAATCATCGTACAGACTGTAGCGTGGTACCTGCTTGAATACTATCATGCGGAATTTAATCATTTAGTGTCTGGTATTGTGAACATTCCAAATGAATTCTGTGAATTCTGCGAGTAAGATCCTTGTATATTTGTTGCCCCTTCCACTCTCCGACTGTACTTGATTAGTGGCATCAATTTCGATTAAAAGTGGGATAATTAATTAATATTTTAAGATAAAAAATTGAAGTGAGTTATATATAAAATGCCTTCCAGCTACTCTGAAAAGTCCGAAATACATATATGGAACTTTTCATGATGATTCTTTTTTAATTATGGGAAATGTTTAACAATACAAAAAAAATTGCTAAAATTATTTTATTGCATTTTTCTCGCGATTCTCGTGGTGTTTCAAGGCTTTTCTGACAAACCTCAATTTTTAGCTAAATATGCACATTGTTCAACTTGTAATCTTTTCAAGCCTGAGCGCTGGAGACTTCCCCTGTACATTTCTAAAGCCATGCGCGTTACTAAAATGATTACTAAAATAAATTTCTCAGCGGTGTCAATTGATTTTTTTGTTTTAACCTCAAAAAATATAATCACCAGAACAGGTGGGGATTGAAACCCTTGGCAGTGTGAACCCTTAAAAACTAGGGTGTATGGAAACATTATACTGGTTTGATGAATTTATCTAGAAACCCAGCTGGCCCTGTGGTTAGCGCACTGGCTGTGAGTTGTAAGACTTACTTGCCTGGGTTGAAATACAAAACCCCGTTGCCGGTATTGATTGCAATTTTGCTATTACCATATCGTGGAGCTGCCTCAAGAAGATAAAGAATAATCATGAGTTGCCTTAACGATGAATGTTTAGTGGGCTTGAGTGAAAAAACTGTTGTGAGAAAGAAAACTGCAATTCCTTGCTCAAGTTAAGTGGAATATGATAATTTATTAGATAAAAGATTGGTGAGATCGCAGACATAAAACAGAAGTCTTAATGATATTTACGTCAGTCGATTCAAACTTTTTATAAGAGACAAACCAAGACGTAGGGCCTAAACCATTATACCACTTCAAACATATAATTATAGATACACAGTAACATACAAATATCAAGAGACAGAGGCGCTAGCTGCGCACACACACCACACATACACACACACACACTCACACACACACACACCACACACACACATACACACATTACAGAACGCGTGTAAGGACTTTTTATAATAATCAAGATGTGAAGATCGGAAAAATTGCATTACCCACAAATTTGAAAATGTCCATCACAATCCAGCCACAGGTGGGAACTGGGTTTTTGGTTCTAGTTTTAAATTTATATGTTAGGGCCCAGAGACTCTTTTTGACAAGATGTTATACTTTGGGCCACCATGTACGCTTTTATTTCAGTAAATCTCCGGTTGTTCGTAGCACACTGCGTGAGAGCATCTGACTCACAAATGCAAAACTTTCACGGCCATCTAGTAATAATAAAAATAAATATGTCTGTGGGTAGCAGTCTGTTCTAAGGTCGCCCATACGGGAAAAAAGGTTTAAGAAAAATCCAGTTCGGCTGGACGTCATACTCTGTGTAAGACAAAGTGTAGTTCAGACGATGTCGTCAGACGGTGTAGTTCAGGACTCGGTCGTAGTTCAGACGGTTGTGTTCAATGACGTTGTCGTTCAGACGGTGTAGTTCAGGGACGGTTGTAGTCAGACGATGTCGTTCAGACGGTGTAGTTCAGACGGTGTAGTTCAGACGGTGGCTAGTTTCAGACGATGTCGTTCAGGAACGGTGTAGTTCAGGACGGTGTAGTTCAGACGAGTCGTTCAGACGGTGTAGTTTCAGGACGGTGTAGTTTCAGACGGTGTAGTCAGACGGTGTAGTTCAGACGGTGTAGTTCAGACGATGTCGTTCGATCGGTTGTAGTTTCAGGGGACGGTAGTTAGTTCAGACGGTGTGTTCAGACGGTGTAGTTCAGGACGGTTGTAGTTCAGACGGTGTAGTTCAGACGGTGTAGTTCAGGACGATGTCGTTAAGCCGGTGTAGTTCAGACGGTGTTGCTTAAGACGATGTCGTTCAGACGGTGTAGTTCAGACGGATGTAGTTCAGACGGGTTGTAGACAGGACCGATGTCGTTCAGACGAGGTAGTTCTGACGCTGTAGGTTCAGACGGTGTAGTTCAGACGATGTCGTTCAGACGATGTAGTTCAGACGTGTTGTTCAGACGATTGTAGTTCAGCCTAGTGTAGTGCAAGACGGTGGTAGTTTCAGGACAGGTTCTAGTTCGATGATGTAGTTCAGACGATGTAGTTCATGGACGGTGTTAGTTCAGACGTTGTAGTTACAGACCGGTGTAGTTCAGACGATGTCGCGTTCAGTCGATGTAGTTCAGACGGTGTAGTTCAGACGGTGTGTAGTTCGACGGTGTAGTTCAGACGGTTGTAGTTCAGACGGTGTAGTTCAGACGGTGTAGTTCAGGACGTGTAGTTCAGACGGTGTTAGTTCAGACGATGTAGTGCAGAACGTGTAGTTCAGACGATGTAGTTCAGTCGGAAGTAGTTCAGACGGTGTAGTTTCAGCGGTGTAGTTCAGACGATGTAGTGCAGGAAGGTGGAGTTCATATGATGTAGTTCAGACGGTTGTAGTTCAGGACGGTGTAGTTCAGAGGTGTAGTTAGAAGGATGTAGTTCAGACGGTGTGTTCAGTCGACTGTAGTTCAGACGGCTGTAGTTCAGACGGTTGTAGTTCAGACGATTGTAGTTTAGACGGAGTAGTTCAGACGGTGATAGTTCAGACGATGTTAGTTCAGACCGGTGTAGTTCAGACGGTTGTTGAATTCGACGTATGTAGTTCGACGGTGTTAGTTCAGCGGTGTGTTCTGAATGATGTAGTTCAAGGCCGGTGTTGTTCAGACGGGTAGTTCAGACGGAGTAGTTCCAGACGTTTGTAGTTCAGGAAGATGTAGTTCAGACGGGGTTGTTCAGGTCGGTGCAGTTCAGACGGAAGTAGTTCAGGACGGAGGTAAGTTCAGACGATGTAGTTCAGACGGTGTAGTTCAGACGGTGTAGTTCAGAAGAAGTAGTTCAGACGGTGTAGTCAGACGGTTGTAGTTCAGAAGATGTAGTTCAGACGGTTTGTGTAGTTCGGACGGTTGTAGTCAGAGATGTAGTTCAGACGGATGTAGTTCAGACGGTGATAGTTCGACGGTGTGTTCACGACGTTGTTAGTTCAGACGGTGTAGTTCCAGACGGTGTAGTTCAAGATGTTAGTTAGCCGGTGTAGTGCAGGACGGTTGTAGTTTCAGACGGTGTAGTTCAGCGATGTAGGTCAGACGATGTAGTTCAGGGACGGTTCGTAGTTCAAGAAGATGTAGTTCAGACGATGTGTTCATGACGATGTAGTCAGAAGATGTAGTTCAGACGGTTGTAGTTTCAGACGATGTAGTTCAGACGATGACTGAGCTCAGAAAGATGTAGTTCAGACGTGTAGCTTCAGACGATGTAGTTCAGACGAGGTAGTTCAGACGATTGTAGTCAGACGGAGTAGTTCAGCCGGTGGTGTAGTTCAGGACGGTGTCGTTTCTGACGGAGTAGTTCAGCGGTGTAGATTCAGAAGATGTAGTTCAGACGGTTTGTAGTTCAGACGGTTAGTTTCAGACGGTGTTGTTCAGAAGATGTAGTTCAGACGGTGTAGTTCAGACGGTTTTTTTTTTTGTGTTCAGACGGAGTAGTTCCAGACGGTTTGTAGTTCAAGACGGTGTAGTTCAGATGATGTTGTTCAGACCGGTGTTAGTTCAGACGATAGTAGTTCAGACGGAGTAGGTTCCGACGGTGTAGTTCTGACGCTATAGTTCGCGGTGTAGTTCAGACGGTGTAGTTCAGACGGTGATAGTTCGCAGACGGTGTAGTTTAGATGTGTAGTTCAGACGATATAGTTTTCAGACTGGTGTAGTTCAGACGGTGTAGTTCAGCGATGTAATTCTGACGATGATATTTCAGACGGTGTTCAGGCGTGTAGTTCAGACGGTTGTAGTTCAGATGATGTAGTTTCAGACATGGTTGTAGTTAGCGATGTAGTTCAGACGGAGTTAGTTCGACGGTGTAGTTCTAGAGTTGTAGCTCAGATCGGTGTAGTTAGACGGTGTAGTTCAGAAGATGTAGTGCAGGACGATTGTAGTTCAGACGATGTAGTTCAGACGGTGTAGTTCCAGCGGTGTAGTTAGGACGATATAGTTCAGACGGTTTGTAGTTCAGAAGATGTAGTTCAGATCGGTGTAGTTCAGACGGTGTAGTTCAGGACGGTGTAGTTCAGACGGTTGTAGTTCAGACGATGTAGTTTAGACGGAGTTAGTTCAGGACGGTTAGTTAGAAGATGTGGTCAGACGGTGTAGTTTCAGACTGTGTTGTCTCAGAAGATGTAGTTCAGAGGTGTTTGTAGTTCAGAAGATGTTAGTTAGACGGTGTAGTTCAGAAGATTAGTGCAGGACGGTGTTGTTCAGACGGTTTTTGTTCAGACGGAGAGTAGTCTCGTGATGTAGTCAGAAAGACCCGGAGTAGTTCAGACGGAGTATTAGTCACTCGATGTAGTCTGACGGTTTTGGTAGTTAAGACGGTTGTAGTTCTAGAAGATGTGTTCAGACGGTTGTAGTGTCAGACGGTGTACAGTTCAGACGATGTAGTTCAGCGGTGTAGTTCAGACGGTGTAGTTCAGACGGTAGTAGTTCAGACGGAAGTAGTTTTTCAGACGGTGTAGTTCCGAGGAGTGTGCAGACGGTGTTGTTCAGACGATGTAGCTCAGAAGATGTAGTTCAGTACGGAGTAGTTAGCGGTTTTTGTATTTCAGACGGGGGGTAGTTCAGACGGAGTAGTTCAGACGGTGTAGTTTCAGACGGGGTAGTCAGACGGGTGTAGTCTCAGACGGAGTAGTTCAGACGGTGTGTAGTTCAGAACGGTTTGTAGTTCAGACGGGTGTAGTTCAGGGACGGAGTAGTTTCAGGAGGTTGTAGTTCAGACGGTGTAGTTCAGACGGTGTAGTTCAGACCGGAGTAGTTCAGACGGTGTAGTTCAGACGGTTGTAGTTCAGACGTGTAGTTCAGGAGGAGAGTAGTTCAGCGGTGTAGTTCAGAAGGTGTAGAGTTCAGACGGTGTAGTTCTCAGCGGAAAGTAGTTCAGGACGTGTAGTTCCGACGGTTTGTAGTTCCGACGGTTGTAGTTCAGAAGATGTAGTTCAGACGTTGTAGTATCGCGATGTCGTTCATGACGGTGTTGTTCAGAAGATCGTAGTTCAGACCGGAGTAGTAGTTTAGACGGTGTTAGTTCAAGGACGGTGTAGTTCAGATGATGTAGTTAGACGTTGTAGTTCAGCGGTGTAGTTCATGACGATGTAGTTTCAGACGGTGTGTTTCAGACTGTTGTAGATCGACGGTTTTGTTCAGAAGATGTAGTTCAGACGGTGGTAGTTCGACGGTGTAGTTCAGACGGAGTAGTTCAACGGTGTAGTTCTGACGGTGTAGTTCAGATGATGTAGTCAATGACGGTTGTAGTTCGACGGTGTGTTAGACGATGGAGCTCAGAAGATGTAGTTTGACGGTTGTAGTTCAGACGATGTAGTTCCGACGGTTCTGTAGTGTAGTTCAGACGATGTAGTTCAGCACGGAGTAGTTCAGGACGGTGAAGTTTCAGACGCGTGTGTAGTTCAGACGGAGTAGTTCAGACGGTGTAGTTCAGACGATGTAGTTCAGACGGTGTTGTTCAGAAGATGTAGTTCAGACGGTGTAGTTCAGACGGTGTAGTTCAGACGGAGTAGTTCAGACGGTGTAGTTCAGACGGTGTAGTTCAGATGATGTAGTTCAGACGGTGTAGTTCAGACGATGTAGTTCAGACGGAGTAGTTCAGACGGTGTAGTTCAGAAGATGTAGTTCAGACGGTGTAGTTCAGACGGTGTAGTTCAGAAGATGTAGTTCAGACGATGTAGTTCAGACGATGTAGTTCAGACGATGTAGTTCAGACGGTGTAGTTCAGACGATATAGTTCAGACGGTGTAGTTCAGACGGTGTAGTTCAGACGATGTAATTCAGACGATGTAGTTCAGACGGTGTAGTTCAGAAGATGTAGTTCAGACGATGTAGTTCAGACGGTGTAGTTCAGAAGATGTAGTTCAGACGGTGTAGTTCAGACGGTAGTTTAAGTTTTCAGACGGTTTTTATGTTTCAGCCGGTGTAGTTCAGTCGGTGTAGTTCAGACGGTGTAGTTCAGACGATGTAGTTCAGACGGAGTAGTTTAGAGGACCCCAGCACCTGCTGGAAGTATTCAAATATTGGTAAAAATGTTCCCTTGTCTCTAATGATACTAATAAAAATGGAAAAGCACTGAGCCTGTGATATGCTGTGAAAACAGACTTTATTCCCACTGATCCCATGTACTTTCTACAGACTTTAAAAGCATGGTCGCTAAGCAAAGCTTTGTCTTAATAAAGAGTCTCGCCTGTCTTTGTCCTTGTTGCACATAACACAGCAGCTTCACGGAAATCTTGGTTCAGAGGACATCTCTACAACCTTCTTAACTATTACTGGCCCATCTCTTGGGTATAACCTACTTCCATTGGGAAATCCCGCCATGCAATGTCTTCGTCTGCTACACGTCCCTCACCTGACGCCAATACATAAGCACCAATCTTAATTCGTGTAATACAGATTGTTCAAGACTACGGTACTCTTTACTACTCACAAAGCTAAGGGACTGATTACCTCGTCATTTATATATGTTCTACAATCTTCTCATTATGTCGTTGAATTTGTGTTTATAAAGCCAATGGATGGCGAAACATCTATATATAAAGATACCCAGATGTTGCACATATGTCTGATTTTTTATTTTGTCCTTGTTGTCCAATAGTTGAAGAGGCAATAGTATTTACTGGAGCATAATAGTTATATTTTTCGCGCCTGACTGTTAATTTACAATTACAATAAAACTACCATGTAGGGCTCGTCTTGGACGTGGTAATTGTACTTGATTGGCTGAAACGTCTAATTCCCTTTCCAGTTTGTGAAGTAGTTTTTATTTGTTCTGGCACAAAACACAGACTTTTATTCTGCGTCTTCATCTCACTGTTTTTCCCGTCACCATCAACAGGTAATCTTGTTTAGTGATTCGATGGGAACAGCCTCTATCCCCAACAACTGCTGGCGTTGAAAACAAGATTCGTTGAAAACAAGATACTTTGAAAACAAGATTCGTTGAAAACAAGATACTTTGAAAACAAGATTCGTTGAAAACAAGATACTTTGAAAACAAGATTCGTTGAAAACAAGATACTTTGAAAACAAGATTCGTTGAAAACAAGACTCGTTGAAAACAGGATTCGTTGAAAACAAGACTCGTTGAAAACAGGATTCGTTGAAAACAAGACTCGTTGAAAACAAGATTCGTTGAAAACAAGACTCGTTGAAAACAAGATTCGTTGAAAACAAGACACTTTGAAAACAAGATTCATTGAAAACAAGACTCGTTGACAACAAGATTCGTTGAAAACAAGATACTTTGAAAACAAGATTCGTTGAAAACAAGATACTTTGAAAACAAGATTCGTTGAAAACAAGATACTTTGAAAACAAGATTCGTTGAAAACAAGACTCGTTGAAAACAGGATTCGTTGAAAACAAGACACGTTGAAAACAAGACACGTTGAAAACAAGACACGTTGAAAACAAGATTCGTTTAAAACAAGACACGTTGAAAACAAGACTCGTTTAAAACAAGACACGTTTAAAACAAGACACGTTGAAAACAAGACTCGTTGAAAACAAGACACTTTGAAAACAAAACACGTTGAAACACAGGTTAGTACTGGAATGGAACAACGTTACGTTCTGTGTAGTGTTTTCAACACCTGACATAGCTGTTCGTAGATCGTAATGTTGTCCCAGTTAGAGTGTATTCTTTTAAGTGTCTTGCTTTTTACTCTGATGTACACCATTTGTATCCAGCTGCCGCTGTATCGCAGTGATGCAGTTCGTACCCAGATTTCCTCCTTTTCTGCACACTAACGTTTAATAACATAAAAGTTATAAATAAATCCCCACTTACTTTGTCACTTGCATGTTTTCTTTAGTTTGCGTCATAATACTAATGACCAAGGCAGTGGCTGTAACGCTTCCTAGAGATCTCAATTAGGATGTTCTTGTCTTAAAATAGCCGAGGTCGACCTGGCTGGGCGATGGACGACCTCTGTCTGCCAGCAACTTGACACCTATTAGGATAGATCCTCCGCAGGACACTAGTGCGCTCAATTAGACGTAATTTGTGCTTCACTGGAGACCAGCTGTGACATGTTTATTGCCACTGTGTGTGTGTGTGTGTGTGTGTGTGTGTGTGTGTGTGTGTGTGTGTGTGTGTGTGTGTGTACTATGCTATCAATGAAGTCTTCAAATAACCGCACGCGTAATTGTAAATAATAAATTTTTGCAAAGCAAAGTGGAAAAAAATGTTAAGATTGTGTTGCAGGG
>NW_026467290.1:0-13182 GCF_026875155.1 Cherax quadricarinatus
GCCCTGTGTCAAAACCCTTGGAGCTATGACAGGGTGACAGCAGTAAGACAAGGAGAGAGAGGGGTGGGTTGATTGCTTTTTCTTGGACTGCAAGAAGGCGTTTGACAAAGTTCCACACAAGAGATTAGTGCAAAAACTGGAGGACCAATCAGGGATAACAGGGAAGGCACTACAATGGATCAGGAATACTTGTCAGGAAGACAGCAGCAAGTTATGGTACATGGCAAGGTGTCAGATGGGCACCTGTGACCAGCAGGGTCCCACGGGGTCAATCCTAGGACCAGTGCTCTTTCTGGTATTTGTGAACAACATGACGGAAGGAATAGACTCCTAAGTGTCCCTGTTTGCAGATGACGTGAAGTTGATGAGAAGAATTCATTCGATTGAAAACCAGGCAGAACTACAAAGGGATCTGGACAGGCTGCAGACCTGGTCCAGCAATTGGATCCTGGAGTTCAACCCCACCAAGTGCAAAATCATGGAGATTGGGGAAGGGCAAAGAAGACTGCAGACAGAGTAAGTCTAGGGGGCCAGAGACTACAAACCTCACTCAAGGAAAAAGATCTTGGGGTGAGTATAACACCAGGCACATCTCCTGAAGTGCACATCATCCAAATAACTGCTGCAGCATAGGGGCGCCTAGCAAACCTCAGAACAGCATTCCAACATCTTAATAAGGAATCATTCAGGACCCTGTACACCGTGTATGTTAGGCCCATATTGGAGTATGCGGCACCAGTTTGGAACCCACACCTAGCCAAGCACATAAAGAAACTGGGAGAAAGTGCAAAGGTTTGC
Organism: Cherax quadricarinatus; assembly: GCF_026875155.1. NCBI lineage: Eukaryota > Metazoa > Arthropoda > Malacostraca > Decapoda > Parastacidae > Cherax > Cherax quadricarinatus. The sequence goes on from NW_026467290.1 coordinate 799, forward strand.
AACAAGACTAGTCCCAGAACTAAGAGGTATGTCCTACGAGGAGAGGTTAAGGGAAATCAACCTGATGACACTGGAGGACAGGAGAGATAGGGGGGGGGGACATGATAATGACATACAAAATACTAAGAGGAATTGACAAGGTGGACAAAGACAGGATGTTCCAGAGATGAGACACAGTTGGAAGTTGAAGACACAGATGAATCACAGGGATGTTAGGAAGTATTTCTTCAGCCACAGAGTAGTCAGAAAGTGAAATAGTTTGGGATGTGATGTAGTGGAGGCAGGATCCATACATAGCTTTAAGCAGAGGTACGATAAAGCTCATGGTTCAGGGAGAGTGTCCTAGTGGCGACCAGTGAAGAGGCGGGGCCAGGAGCTTGGACTCGACCCCTGCAACCTCAACTAGGTGAGTACAACACACATACACACACACACACAGGTTCAGTTTCATATAAAATGATCTAAATGTCTTGTTGACATTTTGAGTCCTGTTGTTGGAAAAATTTCTAACTTTAATATTAAAAACAACATAGATTTATTTCATAAATTAAGCTCCTTGACTGACTTAAATGATTTTTAACATGGTTAGCTCTGATGTTACTTGTTTACAAAGTTCCAGTTTATGATTTATTAAGTTTCTTATCTGAAGAACTTGTTAATCACGATTTACCGTTGCCAGATCCTACTATCATTAAACTTATTAACCCTTTCAGGGTCCAAGGCCAAAATCTGAAGTCACGCACCAGTGTCCAAGAAATTTTGAAAAAAAAAAAAATTATTTTTTCTTACAGAATTAAAGAGCATATTTTTGTGAAGGTAATAAAACAAAAAAATTAGAATCTGATCAGTACTTACCGAGATTACAGTGCCAAGAAGTTTGTAGGAAAATGATGGGGTTGGCGGCAACATCGACGAATTCCACAATACGCGTATTATTTATTTTGTTTTTTTAGTTGTTTTTTCTTTTCTTTTCCAATTTTTTTCTATTCCTACTAACATTTGGGGCCTGAGAGACCAATACTGTATATAATTGATATATATATACTCACTGTATTGAACACAACCGCACTAAAGTTATTATCATATTATTGTTTACCACTGTTGTTTATTACAATAAACATGCACAAATATTGTATAATACTAATGTTCTATCATATATTTACATATTTACAATCACTGGACATGGTTTTAGAACTGCTGGAGCTTGTGGAACTCCTTGAAACAAGGCACCATGCACAGAGGCACCTTACATTCCTCACACATAAACCGAGTGTCTTTGCGTCTTTGTTGCCGTTGTTTTGTTTGTGCACAGACAATGCATCTCTTCTGAGCAAATTTCTTTTGAGTTGAAGGAAGCTGTATTATGAAATGATCACCTTCTCTTCTCAACGCTTGGGTATATTGTGATGAATTTGAGGACCATGTTGTATTGCAGGTTGTTGTTACCTGGTACTTCATTATGAGTTGTCTGACAACAGACAAACAAAATTCACCATACGGTGGTCTGTTACCAGTCTTTATTTGGTACATATTATATGCATTCAGCATTGAAATGTCCATGAGATGGAAGAAAAGTTTCATGTACCACTTGTAACTCTTACGAACACAGTCAACAAAACCAATCTGCATGTCACACTTGTCAACCAAGCGCATGTTTTGTGTATAATCAATCACTGTCACTGGTTTTCGAATACGTTCATTAGTCACTCGATCAACTTTGCACTGTCTTGCATTTCATTACGGTGAATGGTTGTCAACAATGTGGACATCTCGTTTGTCATGTCACCGTAATGCCATGATGTCATTGGCAGTAAACACCTGCATGTCATCACCACGAACACCTGCGTTGAGCCTGGGAAATATGTTTACGATTAGAACGCACTGTGCCACACACATCTGTCTTGTTCACTCGCATGAAATCACTGAGTAATGGGCTTTTGTACCAGTTATCGGTATATAATGTATGGCCCTTACCAAGATAAGGTGCCATCATGTTTCTCACTACGTCACCTGATATACCCAATAACATCTTGGTATCTTTCAATGTTTTACTACCCATGTATACAACAATATCCAACACCAGGCCACTGTCACAATCACAGAGTACAAACAATTTTATACCAAAGCGGTTCCTCTTGCTCGGTATATACTGCTTGAATGACAGTCTACCTTTGAACAAAATCAAAGACTCGTCAGTTACAAGATTCTTGAATGGATAAAAGTATATCCTGAACTTTTGTTTGAGATACATGAAAACATTTCTAATCTTGTATAACCTGTCACTTCTGTCAGGCCTGGTTTTGTCAGAGAAGTGCAATACGTAACAGTAAGATAAACCGTTCACTGGTATTATTTCACTGAAGGATGGGGTAGAAATTAGCCGATCTGTGGACCAGTATGCTTTTATATTATGCTTATAGACGTGAGGCATAGCATTATTGTTGACAAAAAGCAAATACATTTCTGCAACAGTCGTCTCTTTCCACCTGTGTAGTCTTGACTGTGGTGATAAGATCGTATTTGCCATGGTGTACTGAAAATACTTATTACTTTCCCTGACAATAATTTCCATCAATGGCTGGTCAAAGAATAATTCAAAGAATTCCAGTTCATTGGCCGTGGTTCCAAGGGGACAGGTAGGTAGAATTCCACTTTGCGAGTCATCAAAGTGGTGAGGGCTGGGAACAAAATTGGGATTTTGCTGCCAATCCCAGATACGGTTTGCTGGTGGATACTGGACATCATAGGCTGGTTGTACGGGTGGTTGTGGTGGGCTGGTGGGTGACGCTCCGCTTTGTCCTTGAACTGACGAGTCAGCAGCGTGGGTTCCCGCGTGGCACAGCGAGTCACGCATGGCGGTGCCGCTACCACACCAGCCCCACTAACACCATCCATGATGTCTGTGGCCCATCCATGCCAAGTGTAGCACATCATCCTCACTATCACTACCTAAAATGGGTGTAGGGCCACGGGATGTACTCCGGGATGTACTCCGGGATGTACTCCGTTCCCCTGGGCACAGCATAGTGTACACTACCGAGCGCATGCGGCGGCGAACATACCGACGCTTCACTGGTGAATATGTTTCCTCACTATCACTACTCGAATGATCGTCGAGCGCAATAAAATCACAATCCACGTCAGAATCATCGTCATTACTGAAGTCAGAGGCCAGGCCATGGGAAAATATTAGTTTTTCTCTTACGTTTAGGAACACCCGACCGTGAGTCACGAGTGCCCACACCAGAGGTAGAAGGTCGAGGATCGTTGGGGTTTTCTGCACTATTATCGATCATTATTTTCGGTCACTAACTTATCAAAGCCGTAGAATTCGTCTTCATTTCCACTTCCATCAGTGTCAGAACTATCAGACAGGAAGAGGAGAGTCCCAATTTTCCGGGGAGTGAGAGCTGACTTGCGACGAGGCATGGTGAACAAGGGTGACTGAGCCGGCGTTCCCACAATGCTATGCAGGCGCCTAGATTTTTTGTTTATGGCGCACACCCACGGCGCAGACCCATTCTCTCATATGTAGGCCTATGAGCGCTTTCGCGCTAAATTTGACGGCGCTAGAATTTTGGCGTAGATCTACGGTTTGGACACTCACCCACCAGCCGTAGATCTACAGGACGGACCCTGAAAGGGTTAAACGTGGCATTGTTGATGCAAAATTTGTATTTAATGATAAATTTTATACTCATTAGTTTGGTATGGCTATGGGAAATCCTCTTTCACCTGTTCTTTGTAACCTATACAATCCTCCCTAATAGAGCTAAATGGTTCAGATATGTTAAGATAAGATAAGATAAGATTTCGTTCGGATTTTTAACCCCGGAGGGTTAGCCACCCAGGATAACCCAAGAAAGTCAGTGCGTCATCGAGGACTGTCTAACTTATTTCCATTGGGGTCCTTAATCTTGTCCCCCAGGATGCGACCCACACCAGTCGACTAACACCCAGGTACCTATTTGCTGCTAGGTGAACAGGACAATAGGTGTAAGGAAACGTGTCGGAATTTCCACCCGCCGGGAATCGAACCCGGGCCCTCCGTGTGTGAAGCGGGAGCTTTAGCCACCAGACCACCGGGCCAAGAATGTGCCAAGAATGTGCCAAGAATGTAGATATACACCATTTCCTTGTTAAATTAAATAGCTTAGCCCATTTTATAAACTTTACTGTTGAGTTTGAGGAAAATAACTCATTGCCTTTTCTAGATGTTTTAATTTTTTAAAGGGGTAATAAATGAATTCAAATTTAAAATTTACATAAAACCTACAAATAACTGTTCCTATATACACTATTATTCTTCACATCAAGATAGAGTTAAACTGTCTGTTTTCTCATCAATGTTTTTGAGAGCTTTGCATATTTGCAGTCCAGAGTTCATAGATGAAGAAATATCCAAAATTTATGAAATAGCTAATGATCTGAAATACCCAAGAAACGTAATTGATAAATCTTTTAAAATTGCTAGAAATACTTTTTACAATCCTAAAAAGGAAAACCAACCATATTCAACTAAAAATATGTTGGTTCTCCCTTACCATGAAAGTTTGGTTGATATGCCTTCTCTTCTTAAGACTTCTAATATTAAAGTTGTATTTAAAAATCTTGATACAGTAAAAAAAACCTTTGAGAAAGAATTCCCCCCAAAATGCTGAAGGATGCATCTATAAGATTCCTTGTAAAATTTACGATGAAGTTTATTACGGTGAAACTGGTAAAAGTCTCGAACTAAGATTAAAACAACATAAATATAGAATTAGAACTGGACAAGATTCTAAATTTTGATTTATTCATATGAGAGATTTTAACCATCCAATTGATTTTCAAAAAGTTGAGAAAGTTGTATCAAGCAAGTCCATGGTCGACAGGAATATAATTTGAATCATGTTTCATAAAAAGCCATTTTGAAATAATATGAATATTTCCTTTGGTTTATATAAATTAGATTCATTTATAACTAATAAAAATTTGGGAAGAATTTAATAATACATTGACAAATAATAAATCAAAATTTCTTGGGGTAGAGTACCAGGGTTGGGCAAATTTTTTGTTAGTGGGATGCCGTGAAGGCCCCTGTCTAGTTGGGCCAGTGGGCTTGCTGCAGTGTTCCTCCTTTCTTATGATTTGGGTGTCGTTGCTCGTCAGGTGTTGCTTTTGTTGTGGGATATGATGGTGAGGTGTGGTCTAGACCTTTTATGTCCCTTTTCCCTTTGAGTAATCATTTATATCCTTGATAATGTGAGAAGTCACAGAAGTGCTTGGGATTTTACTATTTTTTCATAGTGGTTGTTTTGCATATTCTGATACCACCTGTTAATGTGATCATATTGCATATACAGTGGACCCCCGGTTCACGTTATTAATCCATTCCTGAGAGCTCATCGTAAAGCAAAATTATAGGAAAGCGAATCAATTTTCCCCATAAGAAATAATGAAAATCAAATTAATCCGTGCAAGACACCCAAAAGTATGAAAAAAAAACTTTTACCACATGAAATATTAAGTTGAATGCAATAGAATAATTACAATAACAATAATAACAATAGAATAATCACAATAGAATAATTGACACTTACTTTTAATGAAGATCTGGTGATGATTGATGGGATGGGAGGAGGGCTCCGAGAGTGTTGAAGTTTTTAATGTTTAAAAGGGGTATCCCCTCCATTAGGACTTGAGGTAGCAAGTCCTTTTCCGGGGTTACTTCCCTTCTTCTTTTAATGCCACTAGGACCAGCTTGAGAATCACTGGACTTCTGTCGCACAACGTATCTTGAATTCAACTCCTTGAATTCATGCACGTATTTTTCAGCTGCTTTTTGGTCTGAACTGGCAGCCTCACCATGCCTAATCACACTATGTATGCCACTACGATTCTTAAATCTTTCAAACCAACCTTTGCTGGCCTTAAATTCACTCACATCACCACTAGTTGCAGGCATTTTTCTAATTAAATCCTCACACAACTGCCTAGCCTTTTCACAAATGATCGCTTGAGAGATGCTATCTCCTGCTATCTGCTTTTCATTTATGCACACCAATAACAGTCTCTCAACATTTTCTAACACTTGCGATCACTGTTTTGTAATCACAGTTGCACCTTTTACAAGAACAGATTCCTTGATTACCGTTTTCCTGCTCACTATAATAGAGATGGTTGATTGGGATTTACTATACAACTTGGCCAGGTCCGACACACGCACTCCACTTTCATACTTTGCAATTATCTCTTTCTTCATTTCAATAGTCATTAGCACCCTTGGTCTCGATGGGATGGCACTAGAAGCTTTCTTGGGGCCCATGGTGACTTATTTTGCAGAAACAAGCACCAAAAACAGTGATAATATGAATAATATGGAATGTACCGAATGTATCCTTAGAGGCGCGCACACTGGCTGGCTTGTAAACACTGGCACACACGGGGCAGTTCAGGCCACTCGTGGACACGTCTCGTACGAATCGTATCGCGTACCGGGTTTTGTAACGGGAACCAAGGCAAATTTTTTGTGATATGCTTTGGATACCGGATTTATCGGTTACCGATGATTTCGCGAACCGTGGGTCCACATGTGTGTGTGTATATATATATATATATATATATATATATATATATATAAAACGATATTTTTTCATTCCAGAAGTATGTTCAGGTGCCAGTACTGACCGAATTTGTTCCCATACGGAATATTGTGAAGTAGATTAGTCCATTTCAGCCCCCAAACATCACGTATAAAACGCACTTACATAAATACACTTACATAATTGGTCGCATTGGGAGGTGATCGTTAAGCGGGGGTCCACTGTATATATATATACAGTGGACCCCCGGTTAACGATTTTAATCGTGCAAGAGGGGTAAATGTTATGCGAAATAATCGTTAAAGTGAATGAAATTTTCCCATAAGAAATAATGGAAATAAAATTAATCCGTGCAAGACACCCAAAAGTATGAAAAAAAAATTTTTTTTACCACATGAAATATTAATTTTAATACACACAAACTGAAAAAGGCAAACACACTTACATGACATTACTTTTATTGAAGATCTGGTGATGTTTGATGGGATGGGAGGAGGGGAGAGCATTATCTTCTTACTGTTTAGAAGGGGAATCCCCTTCCATTAGGACTTGAGTAGTAAGTCCTTTTCTGGGGTTACTTCCCTTCTTTTTTTAATGCCACTAGGGCCAGCTTCAGAGTCACTGGACTTCTTTCGCACAAGATATCTGTCCATAGTGGCCTGTACCTCTCGTTCCTTTATCACTTCCCTAAAGTGTTTCACAACATTGTCAGTGTACAGGTTGCCAACACGGCTTGAAATAGCTGTGTGAGGGTGATTTTCATCCATGAAGGTTTGCACTTCAAGCCACTTTGCACAGATTTCCTTTATCTTTGTAGTAGGCAACTTCTTCAATTTCTCTCTCCCTCCTCTGAACCAGTTTCCCAGGTCTGGCCTCTTGCTCTTGAAGTTGATCTATCAGCTCATCAGTGGTTAGTTCTTCATTGTCCTCCTCCACCAACTCTTCCACATTCCTCCCCACTAACCTCCAACCCCAAGGACTTTCCCAATGCCAAATGGATTCCTCAACTGGCACAGGATTCTCAGGGTTAGCCTCAAACCCTTCAAAATCCCTTTTGTCTACACATTCTGGCCACAGTTTCTTCCAAGCAGAGTTCAAGGTCCTCTTAGTCACTTCCTCCCAAGCCTTACCTATAAGGTTTACACAATTGAGGATATTAAAGTGATCTCTCCAAAACTCTCTTAGAGTCAGTTGAGTTTCTGAGGTCATTACAAAGCACCTTTCAAACAGAGCTTTTGTGTACAGTTTCTTGAAGTTGGAAATAACCTGCTGGTCCATGGGCTGCAGGAGAGGAGTGGTATTAGGAGGTAAAAACTTCACCTTAATGAAGCTCATGTCCCATAAAGTCGCTCTGCCAGTCTGTAGAATGACCAGGGGCATTGTCTAACACCAGGAGGCACTTAAGTTCTAATTTCTTTTCAGTTAGGTAATCTTTCACATTGGGGGCAAATGCATGGTGTAACCAGTTATAGAAAAATTCCCTAGTGACCCATGCCTTACTGTTTGCCCTCCACAGCACACACAAATTATCCTTGAAGACATTCTTTTGCCTGAATGCTCTGGGAGTTTCAGAGTGATACACTAATAAAGGCTTCACTTTGCAATCACCAGTAGCATTGGCACACATGAGAAGAGTAAGCCTGTCTTTCATAGGCTTATGTCCTGGGAGTGCCTTTTCCCCTGAGTAATGTAGGTCCTGCTTGGCATTTCTTCCAGAACAGGCCTGTTTCATCACAATTAAACACTTGTTCAGGTTTCAGTCCTTCAGTTTCTATATACTCCTTGAATTCCTGCACATTTTTTTTCAGCCGCTTTGTGGTCCGAACTGGCAGCCTCACCATGCCTTATCACACTATGGATGCCACTACGCTTCTTAATCTCTCAAACCAACCTTTGCTGGCCTTAAATTCACTCACTTTCATCACTAGTTGCAGGCATTTTTTTTAATTAAATCCTCATGCAACTTCCTAGCCTTTTCACATATGATCGCTTGAGAGACGCTATCTCCTGCTAGCTGTTTTTCATTTATCCACACCAATAAGAGTCTCTCAACATCTTCCATCACTTGCGATCTTTGTTTCGAAAACACAGTTAAACCTTTGGCAAGAACAGCTTCCTTGATTGTCTTTTTGGTGCCCACAATAGTAGCGATGGTTGATTGGGGTTTCTTGTACAACTTGACTAGGTCGGCAATACGCACTCCACTTTCATACTTATCAATGATCTCTTTCTTCATTTCAATGGGTATTCTTACCCTTATTGGTGTACGGTTGGCACTAGAAGCTTTTCTTGGGGCCCATGGTCACTTATTTTCCAGAAACACCACCGAAAACACTGTAATAATACGAAATATTCCGAGTGTATGCTTGATGTTAGTGCGGAGGCCTGGCTGGTAAACAATGGCACGGGCGCACATGTGAGGCGGGGGTGAGGGCGCACATTGGACGCGTCTCGGACGAAAATCGGTGAGCGGGTTTTTAATCGGTATGCGCGGCAAAAATTTTGCGATTAAAGTAAGCGGTATGCGAAATAATCGCTATGTGATGCCATCGTTATGCGGGGGTCCACGAAATATATTTATATATAATATAAATATATATATATAATATATATATATATATATATATATATATATATATATATATATATACAGTGGACCCTCGACATTCAATACTAATCCGTTCCTGAGAGCTAAGGAATGTCGAAAATATCGAAAGTCGAATTAATTTTCCCCAAAGAAATAATGGAAATCAAATTAATCGTGCAAGACACACAAAAGTATGAAAAAAAAATTACCACATGAAATATTAAGTTTAATGCAATAGAATAATTTTTAATAACAATAGATTAATAACAATAAAAATAATTGACACTTACCTTTAATAAAGATCTGGTGATGATTGATGGGATGGGAGGAGGGGAGGTGTGGATGGTGTAAGTGGGTTTTGAAGGGAATCCCCATCCATAGGACTTGAATGGCAGCCTCACCATGCCTTTCCCCCACTGTGTATGCCACTACGATTCTTAATCTTTCAACCAACCTTTCCTGTCCTTAAAATTTACTCACATCACCATTAGTTGCAGCAATTTTTTTACCAAAACATCATGCACTCGACACCGTACTCCACTTTCGTACTTTCAATTATCTCTTTCTTCATTTCCCAAAAGTCATTAGCACCTTTTTTTTTTGAAGGGTTGGGGACTAGAAGCTTTCTTGGGGCCCATGGGTTTCCTATTTTGCAGAAACAAGCACCAAAAACAGTGATAATATGGATAATAGGGAAAAGTACCGAATGTATCCTTAGATGCGCGCAAAATGGCTGGCTTGTAAACACCCGGCACACACGGTGCAGTTCAGGCCACACGTGGACACGTCTCGTACGAATCGTATCGAATGTCGGGTTTTCCATCGAAGTTGAGGCAAAATTTTTGCATTAAAATGCATTGAATGTCGGATTTATCGAATGTCCATGCCATCAAATTTTCGGAGGTCCACTGGTATATATATATATATTATAATTTTTTTTATATATATATATATTATATATATATATATATATATATATATTATATTATATATATAATATATATTAAAAATATATTTTATTAATATACTATATTAATATATATATTAAACCCCCTATAAAACTTTACTGGGGAACCTCATCCTCAGAGAAGATAATAAAAATTACCTCAGGGAAAACTAAGATTTTAGTTGTTGTTAACCCTTTGAGGGTCGACAGACCCCCTCCGAAAAATCGTTCTCAGGCAGCCAAATTTAAAAAAAAAAAAATTTTCTTTTTGAAAAGATAGAAAACTTTTCCTGATCAAAGGACACCAAAATTTAAAAATTTTTGATGAAACTTAGGGAATTATGCCTCGCGAATTTAGCGGTCTGGGCGAGTTTACGCATGGGCGTTTTTTGCCCACTTTGCCCCCATTTTCGGCCAATTCCCCTGACTTCGACAAAAAACATGAATGTTTCCTAAACCCTTTTTTCTATCGAAGGGGGGCAAAAAAACCACCCATTTATGAAATTCAACTATCCATACGTGGTCAAATTAGTAATTTTGCCAAATTTCATACAAATTTCAAAAATCCCAATTTTCGAATGGGTCCAAATAAACAAAAAGATTTTCCTGCAAAAAAATGACTTTCCTCTGGTCATTACACGTCTCAAGGCCCCTTTTATTTTCTTTTGCTTTCCACTTTAAATTTTTTGTTCTCAAAAAAAATAGAAGATTTACTGTTATGCAACTATGCATTAGTGTAAAAAATGGTATAAAATTTTGGCGCACTTGTGAAAAATATTAGACTCACCAGTTGTGTTATTGGATGTTGGGCTGTTTTGTTTATTTTTGAAATTTGGAAAAAAATCGAACTTTTCTGCTACTTTGGAGCTAAAAATTTTCAAGGTTTTTTTTATGTAAAACAGTCAAAATCATCTAAATTTCTGTAATGTCTTCCATTCTTTTAAAATAAACCCCAAGAAAATAGAATAAAACAAAAAATCCCCATACGAAAATACAGTGAAAAATTCGCTGTTTTATTCCAAAAAAAAGGTCAAATTTTTTTTTTCTCATTATGCACTGTGTGCCGGGGTTTTTTTTTTAAGAGTGCCACTGACCCATAGCCCATTTTTATATAAGCCCCCAGCTTTCTCCCACTAGATTTGAGGGGCGCTGAATTTTAGGCGTACTAGTACGTAAAAAAACTCTGGGTGAAGCCATACGTCGTCCAAACCCTAAAAGGGTTAAAAATAGAGTCATAAAAGTGTTACATATTAATTTTGTTATGAAATTTTTTCCCCCACGGGCAAAAGTTTCCTTTTGTTTTTGACAGAAGGAAAAAATTTATTTCAAGTGGGCATCACTAACAAATCAGGTTTAAAAATTGGGTATCCAGGGTGAATATAAAAAAAATACAATTCAAAAACGGGATGAAATAACAAATAAATTTAATCGTGTAATAATTAAAAAAAATCATAGATATAATTCATAGTAAGGGTTTTAAAAAAACAAAAAATTTGTAGTTAGAGTGAATATAACCAGTTAAAAAATTTAATTTGGTTATACAAAACTCAGAGAAATTGTTAAAAATGAGTAAGTTTTTTAGGGGGAAAAAATGTTTTTTTTATTCAGCGAATATATCAAAAAATCAAGTAAAATTTTCTGCTTTAAATACGCAGTCAAATATTGTTAGTTTTTTGTTCTTTTTGAATAAATATTTTCTATTTTTACAAGGAGATTTAGTATTAAAATTTCAATAAATAGCTTTTAACTTGAATGTCTCGCATTTTAATGGTTTATTAAACACTTTTGATTAATTAAACAAGAAAAAAAAGTATAATGGCATTAACAAGATAATATTATAAAATAAGTGGCTACTCTTATTTGGAAATTGAACACAAAAAAAGAATATATATCTGAAATTTAAAAATATCTAAAGCATGATTCAACAGAATTTAATTTTAAAATTCAAGAGATGTGCCCGGGGCTGGAACATGATAATCTTTAATATTTTGTGACTGCGTTTCCTCTCCTATTTTATTACCATTCTGCCACACAGTATGCCTCCCGTCCCCCTGCGCCCGGGGGAAAAAATGTCCACTGGGGAGCATTTTGGCTTACTGGCACCCCAAAACCACTCTCCTCCATAGTAGCTCTTCGGCACAGTCTGCAAGTAATGAAGTGATTTTGATTAATAATAATAATAATAATAATAATAATGGACAATTTAAAACGCAGTAAAAACTAGGGGAAAAAAATGTGTAGTAGGATTTATTTTTTTTCGATCTAGA
>NW_026467291.1:0-14085 GCF_026875155.1 Cherax quadricarinatus
AAACAGTGGGACCGGACACGTAATAGTGAATCAGGAGCCGTATAAACAAATTTTTGGGTATAATTTGAAATATCTGTATTGGCAAAGTGTCGTAAAGTGGGGCCATCCTGTACACATTTACACTCCATAGTCAGAATATTTAGTGGGGGAAAGTAAAGCAATACTCCGGTATATGATCATGAAGTGGCGGTGTAAAGGTTTATTTCTTTGTAAACGTTACAATATGTAATTACAATTTTGGTTTGCTAAGTAGAAAAAGCCACTAACATGCTGGGGCATTTCGGGCAGACTAATCCTAATACAGTGGTCCCTAAATTATCGTCCTTAATCCGTTCCTGGAAGTGGGACTATTATCGAAATAGACTATTTTCTAATCAATTTTCCCCATAAGAAATAATGTAAATCCAATTAATTCGTTCCAGACACCCAGAAGTATCAACAATTTTTTTTTTACCTAAAAGATAGATTTACATGCACAAAAGAATGAACATTCAACATGACAGTTACCTTTATTGAAGGCTGTTGTTGATGAATGGAAGACAGGGAGGAGGAGAGAGGGAAGAGAGGTTATTGTTTGGAAGGGGAATCCCCCTCCATAAGGACTCTAGGTCACTTCAGGGGTCACTTCCATAGCATAAATATAGATTTACATGCAGAAAAGAATGCCAAATAAATGTAAAGTACTAATAAAATGTATAAATGAACATTGGTAATAGGGGTAGTTGAGTGGAACGGTCTGCCTAGTAGGGTGATCGAAGCTAAAACATTGGGTAGTTTCAAATTTAGGTATAGTTAGTATAGGTAGTAGGTTGGTAGACAGCAACCACCCAGGGAAGTACTACCGTCCTGCCAGATGACTGTGAAACAGAAACCTGTAACTGTTTTGCATGATGGTAGGATTGCTGGTTTTTTTTTCTGTCTCAAACACACTAGATAACAGGAATATCTTGCTACTCCTACTTACACTTTGGTCACACTTCACAGACACGCACATGCATACATATATACATACATCTAGGTTTTCTCCTTTTTTTAAATAGCTCTTGTTCTTCTTTATTTCTTCTATTGTCCATGGGGAAGTGGAAAAGAATCTTTCCCCCCGTAAGCCATGCGTGTCGTATGGGCGAAATTAAAATGCCAGGGGCCAATGGGCTAGTAATCCTTTCCTGTAGACAATTTACTAAAAAAAGAGAAAAAGAAAAACTTATAAAAAATGGGGTGCTTGAATGTGCGTGGATGTAGTGCGGATGACAAAAAAAGACGATTGCTGATGTTATGAATGAAAAGAAGTTGTATTCCTGGCCGTTTAAACGAAACAAAGCTGAAGGGGGTAGGGGGAGTTTCGGGTGGGGGAAATAAATGGGATTAAATCTGGAGTATCTGAGAGAGTTAGAGCAAAAGGAAGGGGTAGCAGTAATGTTGAAGGATCAGTTATAGAAGGAGAAAAGAGAATATGAATGTGTAAAATTCAAGGATTATGTGGATTAAAGTAAAGGTTGGCTGCGAAAAGTGGGTTTTTAATAAGCATGTAGCCCCTTTGGGGGAAAGAGAGGAATGCAGGGGAAAGGAGTTTTTGGGAAGATTTTAAAGGGAAAATTTTAATGGGAAGCCTTTAAACCAAGGGGAAAAGTAATTGTGATAGGGGACCTGAATCCCAAAAAGTAGGAAAAAACTTTTGGAGGGGTGTGGTGGGAAAATTTGGGGTCCCAGGTGAAAATTTGAAAATGGGGGGGGCCCTTTGATTAAAAATTTTTGTTTTAAAAAAGGGGGTTTATTTATAGGTTAAAATTTTTAAAAAAAAAGATGATAAAAAAAGTATACAAGTTTATGATGTAGGGGGGAAATGACATTTTTTGTTGGATTATGTTTTGGGGTGGGATAAAAAAATGTTGAGTGACTTCGGGATGTACGTTTATAGGGGGCCCAACAGAATATTCAGACATTTCTATTGTAGTAACGAGTAAAAGGTAGAGGGATACAAGGGAGAATAAAAGCATCGGGGAAAGGGAGAGAGGTAAAGGTTTATAAATAAAAGAGGAATTTGGGAAAAAGGGTTATAAACGGGCTATTGGAGGATAGATGGGTAATGAAGCATAGGAAAGGGGGGTCGAAGAGGTAGGGGGTAGGTTTAAAAATGTAGTTAGAGTTTTCAGCAAAAAGTTTGTGGTTACGGGAAAAGGGGGGTGCGGGAGAAAAGAGGAAGCGATTGGGGGAAATTTGATAGTAAAAGAGTAGAAAGGGAAAAAGGGTTAGCAAAATGAAAGGTTTCAAAAAAGAGAGGCAATGCAAGGAGGGAAGAGTATAGGGGAAAAAAAGGGAGAAGTTAAGAGAGTGGTAAAAGCAATGTAAGAAAAAAGGAGAAATGAGAGAGTGGGCGAAGGGTTTAAAACAATTTTTTTTAAAAAATAAAAAAATTTTTGGGTGAGTTTAAAAAAAGTTAAGGAAGCCTAGAGAACAAATGGATTTGTCATTTAAAAAATGGGAGAGGAGATTTTATTAAGGGAAGATTTAGAGGTTTTGGGGGAAATGGGGGGAAAATTTTTTTTAAAGGAAATTTTGTTAAATGTTGAAGATGGGGAAGGGTTGTGATTTATTTGTATGGGGCCCCGGGGAAAAAACATCTTTTTGGGATTTGGGGAAAAACCCAGTTGTGAGTTTTGGGGAAAGTTCGTGGGGCCAAGTGGGTAAAATAAAAGGGGTAGGAAACCCCGGGATTGTTTGGGGTTTAAAGATAGAAATTTTTAAAAAAGGCGGGTGGGGATTTTTAGTTTTGGATTTTTTTGGGTTTCCCTTTTATTTAATAAATGCATGGAAGAGGGTAAGGAAAACCTGGGGTTTGGGGCAAAAGAGCGTCCCTAGTTCCTTTGTTATAAAGGAAAAGGGGGGACAAAGAGAGTGAAAAAAATTTATGGGGGGAAAGTCTTTTTGAGAAACCCGGTAAGTGTATGGTTAGATTTTATTATGGAAAAATTTAAGATTTAAGAGGGGAAAAAAAGGATAGCAAATGAACAAGGAGTTTTAAAAAAAGGGTAGGGGTGTGGGGGGCCCAGGTTTTTTACAGGAAAAATACAAAACGGGGAACCGGGGGGGATTTGAAAAGGGTTAAAGGGTCTTTGTGGCATTTATGGTTTTGGAAAAGGCGTATGACAGGGGGGGGAAAAGGGGGGCAATGTGGAAAGGAATTTGGGGGGGTATAGGGTGTGGGAGGAAAGGGTTATAAAAAGCAGGGGAAGAGTTTTTACGAGGATAGTGGGGCCAAGTTAAGTATGTAGGAAAGAGGGAGATTTTTTCCCGGGAAAAAAGTGGGCCCTTTAGAAAAGGGAAAGGTTTATTTTACCAGGGTTGTTTAATATAATTTTTTTGATGGGGTTTTGTAAAAAAATAAAGCGAGGGTTTTGGGCCCAAGAGGCGGGGGTTTTAAAAAAAGATAAAAAAACAAAAAAATTGGGATTTGGGTTAAGTTGCTTTTTGGGTTGAGGGGCCCACTGTGTCTTGGGAGTTTTTGAAGAGAAAATTGAAAGAGATTGGTGGATAAATTTTTGGTGGGGTGTGCAAAAGGAAAATTAAAATTTGAATACAGGAAAAAGAAAGGGTTATGAGGATAAAAAAAAAAGATTAGGGGGGAATGAAAGATTGGATATCAGCCGGGAAGGGAGAGAGTAAAAGGGAGGTAAAATGTATACAGATTTTTGGGAGTGGACGGGGCCCACGTAGGGGTCTATGAAAGATGAGGTAAATTTCAAAGAATTATGGGGAAAAAAAGGGTGAGTTGTGCAAAAAGGAGTCTGTCGAGCCCAAAGAACTTTTTCCTTGGGGGCAAAGGGGGGGAATTTTTGTGAGGGGTATAGTTTTACCAACCCCTCTTATAGGGGTTTTTGGAAGAAAGGGGTTTTATAAATTTTTTCCCCAGCGAGGAAAAAGGGGTTGGGGGGGAAGTGGAGATGTCATGTCGAGGGCAAAGTTTTGGTGTAAATTTTTAATGCAGGGGAATTTCGTATTTTTGGAAGTTAGGGGGGAGGGGGCGGGATTCCCCCAAAAAACATTTTTGCCCAAAAGGGGCTAGGAAGGGTTTTTTGGAGGGTTGGTTTCCCGGACATGAAATGGAGAAGGGAGAAAAACAAAATAAACTTCAAGAGGTTTTCACCCTGTAGGGGAAAGGGGAAGGCGGGGGTGGGGAAATCGGCCTGGGAAAGGTTGGGAAGGGGGGGGGGTTTAATAAAGGGGGTTTTGTGGGGCGAGGGGTTTGGGAATTTCCCGGGGAGGCATGCGTGAGGGGTTTTGATGGGATTGAATGGAAAACAAAGGGTTTTTTTTAATACTTGCCCGTGCTAAAAAATGAAAAGGGTTTTTCCCGGTTGGGAAAATTTTTAAAACCCTGGGGGGTTAGCCCCCCCAGGAAAACCCAAGAAAGTCAGTGGTATCGGGGGACTTTTAATTTTTTTTCCATTGGGGCCCTTTTTTTTCCTTTTTCCCCCGGGGAAGCGCCCAACCGTCGACTAACCCCCAAGGAACCTATTTGCTGCTAGGTAAAACAGGACAACAGGGGTGGGAAAAACTTTGTCGAAATTTTTCCCACCCCCCCGGGAAAAATCAAACCCCGGGCCCCCTCCTTTGGGGGAAGCGGGGTTTTACCCAAACCCGGGCCCCCGGGGCCCCCCCACTGTTGGGTGTGACCCAAATTAACTTTTATAAAGGGGTTCAGGGAAAAACCACCGGCCCGGGGAACTTGAGTCCTGGAGTTTGGGAAAAAACAGTCCCGGCACTTTTAAAGGGGGGGTTTGTTAATGTTGCAGAAAAAAAAACGGGCAGTGTAAAAGCACCCTTCGGAAAGGGGGAACATTTGAGGGGAGTGATTTAAATTTTTGAAAGTTTTTCTTTTTCGGGCCCCCCTTCCTTGGGGGAAAAATGGGGGGCCAGTGTGATAAAATATATCAAATAGAAGCAAATAGGGGTTAACTAAAAAAGGGATAGAAATAATTTTTGAAGGAAAAAGCTAGGGCAAAAAAAAGGGGGGATATAAAATGTTTAAAATTTTCAAGGTTTTTGGGGAAAGTAAAAAAAAAGAAAAAAATGTAAAAAAAAAAGGGGTTATTTTTAAGCTTTATGCCCCCTGGAGAAGGGGAAGTGTAAGGGGGAAAGAAAAATTTTTGGGGAAAATTTTTGGTGAATGCGTGGGGAGTTTTGGAATCAAGTAAATTTAATGGGGGTTTGGGGATTTAAAATTGCAAAAGGGGGGAAAAAATTTAGGGGGGAAAATTTAGGGGTTTAAAATTTGGGGTTTTGCCAGGGGTAAATGAAAAAGGGAGAAATTTAAAGAAGCTTTGTGCAAAAGAGATTTGGTAATAAGAAGGGCCTTTTTTTTAAATGAAAAAGAGGATAAAAAAAAATTTATAAAAAAAGGGTATTATTTTAGAAATTTTAAGGGAAAGTATTTTTTTTTGTTTAAAGTTTTTGGTGGAAAAAAAGGGTTGGGGGGGTTAGGACTCCAGGATTACATTTTTAAAAAGGGGGCAACTGATATTCGGATCTTAAATTTGTTTAGCTACATTTAGGGGTAAAGGTAGATGGAAAAGAGGAAGGGTTCCCAAAAACCCAAGTAAGAGGGGGGTTAAAAGTGAATAAACTAAGGGAGGGGGGAAAAGTTGGGGGAGAATAAAACGACTTTTGCAAAAAGGTTTTTGGGGGGGGGGCTAGTGAAAAGATGAGTAGGGGGGGGGTTTTAAAAGGGGTTGGAATAGTTTTAAAAATGCAATATTGGGAATGTGGGGCAGAATTTTGTGGTTATGGGGGGGGGTGGGGGCAGGGGGGGAAAGAGGGGGTGTTTGGGGGAAAAGAGGGAAGTAAAGGGTGTAAAAAAAGAAAAAAAGGAAAGCTTTGAGAGGTTTTTACAAAGCAAAGTTTTTATAAGAAGAGTAAGTATTGGAGTTTTAAAAAAAAAGGTAAAGGGGGAGGGGTGAAGAGGGGCAAAAGGAGGGGCGGGATAGAGGGGGAGGGGGGCCGTCGGAAAAATTTTTTAAGTGAAAAATAAAAAAATTTGGGGGGATTTAAAAACCAGTTAAAAAAACCTGGGGAAAAATTTTAGGGGATTTTTTTCATAAAAAACAGATGGGGATTAGTAGTGGGGAAAAGGGGAGGTATTAGGTAGATGGCGAGAATATTTTGGGGGAAAATTTTTTAAATGTTAAGGAAGAAAGAGAGGCAGTTTAAATTTTATGCACTGGGAGGGGGGGTTATACCATCTTTTTGGAGTGAAAAAAAGCAAAGGGAAGTTTTTGGGGGAGATTCGGGGGGCAATTTTCGTTTGGAAAAGAAAAGGGGGGGGTTTTAAAACAGCTGGGAATGATGGGGTCAGGGCAAAAAATTTAAAAGGGGGGGGGATATAGTGTTGGAAATGGTTGGTTTCTTTTTTTAATAAAAAGTATGAAAAAGGGGGAAAGGGGCCTAGGGATTGGTTTTAGAAACTGGGAATAGTCCCTTTTTTAAAAAGGGAAAAAGGGGCAAAAGAGACTGTAAAAATTTTAGAGGAATTAAATTTTTACTGATTATACAGGAAAAAGGTTTCAGTAGGGGTTTTAATTGAAAGGAAAATTTGAGGCAAAACAGAATGTAGGATTGCGGATGAGCAAGGAGGGGTTTTAGAAATGGGTAGGGGGGTGTGTAGATCAAGTGTTTTTCATAGAAGCATATATTTTGAAACAGTAAAATTTTGATAAAGGGAGGGAAATTTTTTTTTGCATTTATGGATTTAGAAAAAGGGTCAAAATGATAGAGGGGGATAGAGGAGCCCAAAGTGGCAGTTTTTTGCAAGTATATGGAAAAAAGGTGGTAAGTTATTTTAAAAGCTTTTAAAGAATTTTTTTTTTAGGGGTAGTGAGGGTTTAGGTTAGGGTATGTAGAAGGGGGAGGGCTACTTCCCCCGGTTAAAAAATAGGTCTTAGACAGGGATGGTAAAAGTACCAAAGGTTGTTTAATATATTTTTAGATGGGGTTGTTTAAAAAAAAGTAAAAAGCTAGGGTGTTGGGGGAGGGGTGGGATTAAAATTTTGGGGGGAAACAAAATTTAAAAATGGGGGAAATTTACCACAGTTACCCCTTTTTTGATGATACTGTTAGTGGATGAGTTTGGGAAGGGGTGTAAAGGTAGAAAGTTTAAAGTGAAAAACATAGGGGAAAAATTTAAAGGGGATGAGGGGATCAAATGGGGGGGGATTGGAAAAAAAATTGGGTATCAAATTGGGGGGGGAAGGGGTATGGAAGAAGTGAATGTTTTCAGATTTTTTGGGAAAATTTTACGTGCGGCAGAGGAAATTTTTGAAAAGGGTGAGGTTATTCTTTGGGAAATTTATTTAAAGGGGAAAAAAGGAGGTGGTGCGTTGAGGGGAAGTTTAGTCCCAAAAAAAAAATTTTCTTTGGAGGCAAAAAGGGGGAAAGTTTGAAAGTTAGTTGTAAACCCAAAACTCTTATATTTGGGGGTGAAGCCCTTTTTTGGTTAAAATTTTGCAGCGAGGGGGGGGGACGGTTTGGGGGGGCCCGTGGAGATGTCCTGTTTTTAAACCCCTTTTTGGGTCCGTCGCTAGTTTTAAGGCTTTTCGTTGGGAAAGTCCAAACTGTTTGATCCCATGCCAAAAAATTTTTAGCGGGCCCTCCCAAAATTTTGCGCGAAAAGGGTCAAGGGCCCACATGTGAAAAGGGAAGGGGCTGCGTGGGGGGTGTGCGCCATAAACAAAAAATCTAGGGGGCCCGCATAAACATTTTGGGGAAAGCCGGGGTAGTTTAAACCCCTTTTTTCACCCTTTTCCCGTCGGCCAAAATTTAGCTCTCCCCTCCCCGGGGGAAAATTGGGACTCTCCCTTCCCCATCTGATAGTTTTGACCCCTGTGGAAGTTTGGGAAAAGAAAAACGAATTTTCGACTTTGATCAGTTAGTGCCGAAAAGGGGAAAGACCAGGATATCGAAAAATAGTGCAGAAACCCCCCGACGATCCCCAAAACCTTTTTAACCCCTGGTGTGGGGCCCCCTCGTGGGGCTCCCCCTTTTGGGTTTTTCCCCAATCGCAAAAGGAAAAAAATAAATTTTCCCCGTGGCCCGGCCCCTGACTTCAGAAAAGATGATGATAGTGACGTGGGCTGTGATTTTAATTTTCCCCTCCGAATCAATCGAGTTTGTGAATGAGGAAAACATATTTCACCAGTTTAAGCGTCGGTAAAAATTTGCCGCCGCATTTCACTGGGGGAGGGGTACCTATGCTGTGCCCAGGGGCGGAGTACATCCCCCCCCAGTTAAAATTTCCCCCGGCCCAACCCCCAGTTTTTTGGTAGTGAAGTGGGATGATGTGGGTTCGCTTGGCATGGATAACCACAGGCATCCCCCTCACGCAAGGCACCGCCCTGCTGGTCCCAGGCCAGCTGGGACCCAAAGCCCCGCTGACTCGCAGTTCAAGGACAAAGCGGAGCGCCAGCCACCAGCCCACCACAGCCACAACCCCCGCACAAAACCCCCTAAGGTCCATTTTCCACCGCAAAAAACCCTATTTTGGGATTGCAGCAAAATACCCAATTTTTTTCCCAAGGCCCCCACCCCCTTTTAGGTTCTCAAAGTTGGGTTTTTTTCCTTATTGTCCCCCTTTGGGAACCAAGGCCAATGAATGGGAATTCTTTGAATTATTTTTTGACCAGCCCTTGATGGAAATTGTCAGGGAAAGTAATAAGTAAATTTGGGGTTTCACCATGGCAAATAAAGATCTTATCACCCAAAAGTTTAAGACTAAACAGGGGGAAAGAGAAAAACTGTTGCAGAAAAGTAAATTTTCTTTTGCAACAATAATTTCTTATGCCCCACGGGCTATAAGGCCCAAAAATTAAAAAATAAACTGGTCCCCAAAAATCGTAATTTCTACCCCGTTTTAGAGAAAACATTAAAAGTGAAAAAAGGTTTATCCTTTCTCTTTCGTTTGTTGCAATTCTCTGACAAAACCGGGCCCGACAGAAGGGGACGGGGTTTTACAAGATTAAAATTTTTTTCTTGGTTAATTTTCAAAAAAAAAGTTTTAGCTTTACTCCCTTAAACCATTCAAGAAACTTTTAATTGACGAGTCTTTATTTTGTTCAAAAGGTAACTGTTTATTCAAGCAGAAAATACCGGGCAAGGGAAAAAGCTTTGGTATAAAACTTTTGTAAATTGTGTTGTGGAAAAGTGGGCCCGGTGTTGGATATTTTTGTTTACACTGGTTTTTAAAAAATTTAAAAAAATTTCCAAAAAGTTATTGGGTATTCAGGGGACGTAGTGAGAAAAAAAGATGGCACCTTATCTTGGGAAAAGGGGGGGTACCCTTATATTCCCGATAAGGGGACAACAAGCCCATTAACCTTTATTCTTTCGAAGGGGAACAAACAGTTTTTGTTGTGGCACAGTTTCGTTCTAATTGTAAAAAATTTGCCCCGGTCAACGCGGTTTCTCGTGGTGGACTGCATGGGGGTTTTCTGCCCAAAGGGCATCATGGGATTAAAGGTGGCCCTGAAAACGGGGGTGTCACATTGTTGACAACCATTCACCGTTAAAATGAAACAAAAAAAGTGGCAAAATTGATCGAAGTAATAATTAAAAAGTATTCCCAAAAAACCCGTGACAGTGATTGATTATACACAAAACATGCGCTTTTGGGTTTACGAATGTTTCATACAGGGTTGGTTTTGTTGACTGTTTTTTCGTAAGAGGGTTTCAAGTGGTCATAAAAAATTTTTTTCCTCTCATGGACAATTTTTTAAGCTCAAAAACCCTATAATATTTACCAAAAAAGACTGGAACAGAACCCCCCGTATGGTGCATTTTGTGTCTGTTGTTGGACCCCCTATAAAAAAGTACCAGGTTTAAAAAACCTGCCCTTTTAAAAACCCCGGTTTTTCGAAATTCCTCAGGGTATTTCCCAAGGTTTGAGGAGGGAAGGTGATTAATTTTATTAAAAACAAAATTCCCTTTAAAATCAGAAGAAATTTTTCCCCCAGAAAAAAGGAAAGATGTCTGTGCCAAAAAACAAAAAAAACGGCAACAAAGAACCCAAAAGGGCACTCGGTTTTAAAGTGTAGGGAAAGTAAGGGGGCCCCTGTGTATGGGGCCTTGTTTCAAGGGGTTTTCCCCAAGCTCCAAAAGTTTTTAAAACCATGTCCCCTTGATTGTAAATATTTAAATATATGATAGAACATTAGTATTATACAAGATTTGTGCATGTTTATTGTAATAAACAGTGGTAAACAATAATATGATAATAACTTTAGTGCGGTTATTGTGTTCAATACAGTGAGTTTATATATATACATTATATACAGTATTGGTCTCTCAGGCCCCAAATGTTAGTAGGAATAGAAAAAAATTGGAAAAGAAAAGAAAAAACAACAAAAACCGCAAAATAATGTAATGCGCGTATATGGAATTCGTCGATGTTGCCGCCACTACATCATTTTCGACAAACTTCTTGGCACTGTATCTCGGCAAGTACTGATCAGAATTTTTTTTTTTGTCTTATTACCTTCACAAAAATATGCTCTTTAATTCTGTAAGAAAAAATAATTTTTTTTTTTTTCAAAATTTCTTGGACACTGGAGCACCACTTCAGATTTTGGCCTTGGACCCTGAAGGGGTTAAGGGCAATGTGTGGTGTAAATATTATGCAGAAAATTCGGAGTGTGGAAATTAGGAAAAGTATTAGTCAGAGGGCAGAAGAGGGGTTGTTGAGGTGGTTTGGTCATTTAGAGAGAATGGATCAAAGTAGAATGACATGGAAAGCATATAAATCTATAGGGGAAGGAAGGCGGGGTAAGGGCCGTCCTCGAAAGGGTTGGAGAGAGGGGGTAAAGGAGGTTTTGTAGGCAAGGGGCTTGGACTTCCAGCAAGCGTGCGTGAGCGTGTTAGATAGGAGTGAATGAAGATGAATGGTACTTGGGACCTGATGATCTATTGGAGTGTGAGCAGGGTAATATTTAGTGAAGGGATTCAGGGAAACCGGTTATTTTCATATAGTCGGACTTGAGTCCTGGAAATGGGAAGTACAATGCCTGCACTTTAAAGGAGGGGTTTGGGATATTGGCAGTTTGGAGGGATATGTTGTGTATCTTTATGTGTGTATGCTTCTAAACTGTTGTATTTTGAGCACCTCTGCAAAAACAGTGATAATGTGCGAGTGTGGTGAAAGTGTTGAATGATGATGTAAGTATTTTCTTTTTGGGGATTTTTTCTTTTTTGGGTCACCCTGCCTCGGTGGGAAACAGCCGACTTGTTGAGAGAAAAAAAAAAAAAAAAAAAAAAAAAGCATTATATTTACAGTAAGTGCCTAAACCTATTCACATGAAAAATGTGCAATTTCATTACAAGTTAAACTAGTTAAATGGAAAAGGCATATATTTTATGATATTTTGAAAGTCAGTTTAGGACCCTTAAAACTACAAGACAGAAGAGTTTTAAAAATACTGGAAAAAACATCAAGATAAACTAATAATATACCTTAGTATGAAAATCTATCGTACAGCTTAGTTTCCAAAAAGCATGGTTTTGATTACTGGAAATTTGTAATCTATTAAGCTGTTACAACAGTCAAATTTTTTTTTATATACAATTAAGGCCCTGGTATAATACAGTATTCTCAAGTGTGTGTATAATGAGATTTTAAGCTTTGAAAATTGTTATATAATAACTTATCATTTGAAAGCAAATTAAGCTTATTTTATAAGAGATCTCTTTCAAGGCAAGGTCAAAATAAGATTTCAACAAAATAATGCGAAAGGAAATCATGTCATTACTAATAAATAAAATTAAAAATCTAAGAAAAAAATCGATAATATACCTTCATCTTGTTTGGACTGTTTCGCTTTTCCCATTGTTTATTCAGGTAGTCAACAGTCAGTTTACTGACTGACTCAGGAGTTTGGTTAGGAACAATGCGGATGCTGAATTTGCCAATGACTTTACGGGGTATAACCGTTTTTTGCTCCCGGCTCGCTGAAAGCTCCCTCAATACCATGAATTGAGAGAGAAGGGTTTCTCCACCTTGCCATCAGAGTCCCCACCTGAAAAAGTTATTCAGTGAGCTTTACATCTGATTTTTTTTTTTTCTTAAATTTTCACCAACAAATAATATATTTGTACAGTGGAACCTCAAATATCAAACTTTCTTCGTTCCAGACGGCTGTTCGAGTGCCGTTACCGAACAAATTTATTCCCATCAGGAATAATGTAAATTATATTAATTCATTTCAGACCCTCAAGAATACACTTATAAAAATAGACTTACATAATTGGTGGAGTTGGGAGCAGTTCGATATTTGAAGTTCCACTATTAGCAAAAGTGACTACAGTTACAACATCAGTTTTCCAGAACCTTTGGTTCCAAAGTTTTTCTGGATTACTATTTTTCTGGACTAGAGGTGGTAACCTTGGTCAATATAAACAGTTGATTTGCCAAGACCATAATCTTCACCGATCTTATGCACTGAAGCGCCATGATGCAGTTTCCTCAACAGTTCAACTTACTCTTTGAATTGATATGGACTGTTGTTTACGTTTGACACCACCAGTCTCCCTCTCATTTCCCTTAGAAGCCTTAACCGGGGTTAATTTAATCAAAATAAGCTAAGAAACTCAAAGAACTGGGGTGTCCCCCACTAGCAGGTGCAGTGTAAACAATCAAGTAAGCACGGCTACACTGAATGCCAACAGTGGGCCACCCAATAAAACTAGTCTGGCGGGCGGGGGGAACTTCAAGTTCCAGCTCGTAAATTTGTACAGATTGTAAGAGGTTCCAGCCCATCAGTGTCTGGAAAGTTGGTGTTGTACCTGTATTGCAAATTTTCAAATTTTATAATTAATTTGCTTTACTCACCTTTCTAATACCACAACTTCCACTTGCTATTAAAATAAAATTGAAGCTAATTCATGTACGAATTTTTAACCCACACAGACATTACTCTGATATTACAATACTGTAGTAGGTAGTATAATGATCTGTCCTCATGGTAAATTTCCATCATGATGGAAATTTTATTTAAATTAAATACCTGTACATTAAATTTACTATCTTAATGATTTAAGTATGATAACCGGATCAAAAAATATGAAAAACTTAAGTCCTCAAGAAATGAGCTGAGTAGTTTTCATCACATAGGGAGTAATTATCTAAACATTCTACCCTCTAGATTCTAACAAAGTTAAAAAACAGTAGGGACGAGTCAGCAATGACTTGTAGATAAAGTAATAGAAAAAAAAAAATGACTGCAATGTGCCTAGTCAGAGGTTATCATGAGTGCAAAACAGGGTGCTAATGAGATTGCCAATGGCACAACATACTGGAGTAGTAAGGACAGAAAGGAGCTTCTACTGGAAGGTTATCCAGTATAGGAAAAGCTGAAATCAACTCCGGACTGCTTTAAAAGGGCAAACACAGACAAAGCATCTGAAATACAGCAAATAAAAAATTTGTTGAAAAAATATTGTATACACAAACATGAACATTAAAAGGCAATTTCCAAGCAATGAAAATTTAAAGAATGCAGTGTAATGGGAAAAAACTGGTAGGGGAAAATCAGCAGATGTGATGAAGAATAGTTGGAAAATGCTGAAGGCAGAGAAATTCATGAGCATAGATGTGAAAACAGCAAAGACAAAGGCCTCGATTCAACAAAGAAGTAGAGGAAAAAAAAAGATTAAGAAAAAAAAAAACTGCAGAAATTGAAAAAAAGACAAGAAGAGATACAAGCAGATTAGTTAGAAATGAAAATGCTAGGATAAAGAGCTGAGTGACAATCTGACAATGACATAGTAGCAAAGCCAGGTCTGAACCAAAACCGAATCAAAACCACATCAGAATGACAGTAAAAGACCAGGCAAATTCTACTAAAGGAAGGAAAACTCGTGAAAAATAAAAAGTTTTGAAGTGTTGCTCAAGTAATTTGAAGAGGTCTTCTTGGGGGATACTGGGACAATACCAGAAAACGTAGGGAATAGGATACACCAACAGATACCGGACAAACATGCACACAAAATGAGAGTAACGAAACTTCTTCTGGACCCAAATGCAATGGGGACCCGATAAAAATGTAT
>NW_026467292.1:0-42466 GCF_026875155.1 Cherax quadricarinatus
TTGGTTGGGTATTATTGTTGATGCACTTTGGTGCTTTCTACTGCAGGATCCTTGTGTACTAAATTTTGTACTCCTATTTTGGTTGCAGGGTCATTCAGGGCTCCTGGCCCCCTCTTCGTGATTGCTACTAGGTCCTTCTCTCCTGCCCCATGAGCTCTATCATACCTCGCCTTAAATAGATGGTTCCCCGCTGCTCAGCTGTCACTTTCTGGTCTATTCCAGGTCCTGGACTACTCTATGATGCAAATACTTCCTAATCCCTTTGATTGTCTGAGCCTTCCCGCTCATTCGCTGATTGCTACTAGTTCCTCTCTCTCCCTGCCCCATAGCATCTATCCATACTGCCTTAAAACTATTATGTTCCCCTGCCTCCACTACGTCACTTCTAGCTGATTCCACGGCCTGACTACTCTATGACTACAAAACTTCCTACATCCTTTGATTCAATCTGACCTTCAGCTTCAATGGCCCTCTGTGTCTGTTTCCCTTCTTGAACATCCCATTTCGTTACATGTCTCCCCTGACCCTCCTGTCCTCCAGTGTCGTCAGGCCGATTCCTCAACCTTTCTTTGGGACAACTCCCGTAGCTCTGGACTAGTCTTGTTGCAAACCTTGCACTTCCCTCTAATTTCTTGACTGCTTGACTAGGAGTGATTGCAAATGGTGCTGCATACTCCGTATGGCATGACAAAATGGTATACAGAGTCTTAACGAATCCTACTGAGGTACCGGAACGCTATCCGTAGGTTTTGCCACGCCCGTATCTGCAAGCAGTTATCTGATGATGTGTGCTCAGGATATCTCGTGTTACCACCACCATCTAATATATTGTTGGCTGCGGTTTCTTTGCCAACTCCCCAATTCATGACGCTTGCAGTTTGGTCCAGGTCCTTAAATGTCAAGGTCCTTGCCTGATCCTCATCGATTAATTCTCTCATTACTCGCATCATCTGCAAACAAGTCTGAGTCTATCCCTTCAATTACGTCGTTCACATATACCAAGAACAGCACAGGTCCTAGGACTGACCCCTGTGGAACCCCGCTTGTCACAGGCGCCCACTCTGACACCTCGTCGCGTACCATGACTCGTTGTTGCCTCCCTGTCAGGTATTCTCTGATCCATTGCAGTGCCTTTCCTGTTATGTGTGCCTGATCCTCTAGCTTTTGCAGTAACCTCTTGTGAGGAACTGTGTCAAAGGCCTTCTTGCAGTCCAAAAATATGCAGTCGATCCACCCCTCTCTCTCTAGTCTTACTTCTGTCACCTTGTCATAAAACTCTAGTAAGTTTGTGACACAGGATTTTCCTTCCCTGAAACCGTGCTGGTTGTCAATTATACACTTGTTTCTTTCCAGGTGCTCCACCACTCTCCTCCTGATGATCTCCATGACCTTGCATACTATACACGTTAGCGATACAGGTCTGTAGTTTAGTGCCTCATGTCTGTCTCTCTTTTTAAAAATTGGGACTACATTTGCCATTTTCCATACCTCAGGGAGTTGCCCAGTTTCAAATGATGTGTTGAAGATCTTTGTTAATGGCTCACACAATATCTCTGCTTCCTCTTTAATTAAGGACCAATGGAGAGATGTTGTCTGGTCCCACCGCCTTTGAGGTGTCAAGTTCGCATAGCAGCTTCTTCACCTCCTCCTTGGTTATATGTACCTCATCCAGCACTTGCTGGTGTGCCCCCATGTTCTGATTTCCTGGAGTCCTACTGGTTTCCACTGTAAATACCTCTTTAAATCTTTTGTTGAGCTCCTGACATACCTCTCGGTCATTTCTTGTGAATTCCCCATCACCCTTCCTCAGTCTGATTACCTGGTCCTTGACTGTTGTTTTCCTCCTTATGTGGCTGTACAACAGCTTCGGGTCAGTCTTTACTTTTGATGCTATGTCATTTTCATATTGTCTCTGAGCCTCCCTTCTTATCTGTGCATATTCGTTTCTGGCTCTTCGGCTAATCTCTTTATTTTCCTGAGTTCTCTGTCTTCTGTACCTTTTCCATTCTCTAGTACACCTAGTTTTTGCCTCCCTACACCTTTGGGTGAACCAAGAACTCCTTCTGTTCGTCCCATTATTTCTGTTTCCCTTGGGAACAAACCTCTCCTCTGCCTCCTTGCATTTTGTTGCCACATAGTTCATCATTTCTTGTACTGGTTTTCCTGTCAGTTCCCTCTCCCACTGAATGTCTTGAAGGAAGTTCCTCATGCCTGAGTAGTTCCCCCTTTTGTAGTTTGGTTTTTCCCAGCCTATTCCTGCTACTCTCTCCACTTGGAGCTCAACTATGTAGTCGAAGCACAGAACCACATGATCACTAGCTCCCAGGGGCCTTTCATACATGATACCCTCGACGTCCGAACTACTCAAGGTGAATACAAGGTCCAGTCTTGCTGGTTCATCCTCTCCTCTCTCTCTCTGGTAGTGTCTCTAACATGTTGATTCATGAGGTTTTCCAGTACCACATCCAACATCTTGGCTCTCCATGTTTCGGGACCCCCATGGGGCTCCAGGTTTTCCCAGTCAATCTCCTTGTGATTGAAATCACCCATAACTAGTAACTTTGCTCCCCCCATGTGTGCTCTCCTGGCCACCTCGACTAGTGTGTCGATCATTGCTCTGTTGATCTCATCATATTCTTCTCTTGGCCTCCTGCAGTTCTGTGGTGGGTTGTACATTACTGCAATTATCACCTTATGTCCCTCAGACTGGATTGTTCCTACTAAGTAGTCCCTTTCGCCCGTGCCATCCATTCCTTCCATTTTCTCAAAACCCCACTGGTTTTTAATGAGCAGTGCAACTCCTCCTCCCCCTCTCCTCCCTCTGTCTTTCCTGAGGATTTGATATCCGGATGGAAAGATTGAATCTGTTATTATTCTGGTGAGTTTTGTTTCTGTGAGTGCTATTATGTCTGGGGATGTCTCCTTGATTCTTTCATGCCACTCCTTATACTTGTTTGTTATTCCATCTGCATTTGTATACCATACTTCAACTTCTTTTCTAAGACTGTGGTCTGGGAGGTGTATTAGGGTTGGGGAAGTGGGAGACCTGGTAAGGAACTATGGGTTGTTGCTGTGGGGGTGGAGTTTGTAATGTAGTGGGTGGGGGCATTGGATGTGGCATGAGTGTTTTGATTTAGAGAGTTTGGTTGCACTGGGGTTGACCTGGTTGGGAGGCTTCCATAGGAAGTTGTGAGGGAGGCTGTATTTGATCTTCTTCCTGGGTTTGGGATCTCCTGTCTGTCTTCTCTATCCCCTCTCTTTCCTCCTTTCGCCTTTTTACCATCTCTCTCAGTTTCTGCCTTTCTTCTTGTGTTCTGCCGCGGTCGAGATACACCTTCCTGGATGCCGGCATGTCACTTAATCGGGCTTTCTCCTGCAGGATCCTGTTCCGAGTCGCTTCTGCCTTGAAGGTCACTTTCACTGGCCAGGCTCTTTTTTTTACAAACCCCCCTATTCTCCGAAAATTTTCCAGCTGGGTCATGTCGTCTTCTACTATTGCTTTCATGATGCTTTGAATTGCTTTTTTTCCCCTTGTTTTCTTGCTTCATATGTTTCCCCTTCGACTTCCTGGAGCCCATACACAAAGACTGACCTCACCCTTTCATTCTCCCACTGCATATCCCTGTGTATCCCTTCATTTAATTTGGTTTCCTCCACTGCAGCTTTCTTTTCTTCAGTTTCACTAGCTAATGTACTTGGGCTCAGTGGCCTGTCATTTTCCCTTCTCGGCTTTCCTTGGGCTCTGTTGTTGTCTGTTAGGGCCTCCACATAAAGCTTAGCTCTTTCATTTTCTACAGTCTCCTCTGATAGAGCTTCTCCATGCAGTTGTGCTCTTTCTTTCCCTACTGTCCCCTTATTTGTGGCTGAGGTAGCAGTCTCTGTTGTTAATCCCAATATGTTCTTTAGTTCTTTAGGCTGTTTCAGATTTTTCAGTTCCTCTTCTAAACTCTGTATCCTAGCCTCTGCTGCTTTGACATGCACCTCCCACTTCCTGCTTTCCATATCTATCCTCTCTTCCATTCTCATGCTAAGTTCTTCTAGTTTCTTTTTCCATTCATGATCCCTTTTTATGAGCTCTGCTGCCCAATCTTCCTTTGCAGCTTCCTCCTCCTTTCCCTTGGTTTTTCTTGTTGCTCTCTGGCAACCCATTTTTGTTTTATTTTGATTGCCTCAGAGTGGGAAACCTATGTAGTTCTGTATGTTATGTTAGTAGTGTGTATGTCAGAGTATAGGGGGGGAGGGAGTGGAGGAACTGTGGCTATGTGGGAGAGGAGTAGGGGTAGGGAGGGGGAGGGTGAACGAGTGTGTGTGTGTGTGTGTAATTTTGTGTGAAATTATGTGTGGTTTATTATGTACTGAAAGGTAGGTGGCTTGTGCGTTGTAATGTAGAGTCTCAGTGGTCCTTGGCTGCCCACAACTTCTTGTGACCTGACCCCCAACCTCCTGGGACTTGACCTGCACGTACTTACAGTGTGTGTGTGTGTTGTGTGTGTGTGTGTGTGTGTGTGTGTGTGTGTGCGTGTGTGTATGTGTGTGTGTATATATATATGTGTGTGTATATATGTGTACTCACCTATTTGTACTCACCTATTTGTGATTGCAGGGGTCGAGTCCTAGCTCCTGGCCCCGCCTCTTCACCGGTTGCGTGTGTGCATGTGTCTGTGTGTGTGTGTCTGAGTGTATGTGTGTGTGTGTACTCACCTATTTGTACTCACCTATTTGTGGTTGCAGGGGTCGAGTCACAGCTCCTGGCCCCGCCTCTTCGCTGATTGCTACTAGGTCCTCTCTCTCCCTGCCCCATGAGCTCTATCATACCTCGCCTTAAAACTATGTATGGTTCCTGCCTCCACCACATCACTTTCTAGGCTATTCCATGGCCTGACTACTCTATGACTGAAGAAATACTTCCTAACATCCCTTTGATTCATCTGAGTCTTCAACTTCCAATTGTGACCTCTTGTGTCTGTGTCCCATCTCTGGAACATCCCGTCTTTGTCCACCTCGTCTATTCCCGCGCAGTATTTTATATGTCGTTATCATGTCTCCCCTGACCCTCCTGGCCTCCAGTGTCGTCAGGCCGATTTCCCTCAACCTTTCTTCATAGGACAATCCCCGTAGCTTTGGGACTAGTCTTGTTGCAAACCTTTGCACTTTCTCTAATTTTTTTGACGTGCTTGACTAGGTGTGGATTCCAAACTGGTGCTGCATACTCCAGTATGGGCCTGACGTAGATGGTGTAGAGTCTTAAACGAATCCTTACTGAGGTATCGGAACGCTATCCGTAGGTTTGCAAGGTGCCCGTATGCTGCAGCAGTTACCTGATTGATGTGCGCCTCAGGAGATATGCTCGGTGTTATACTCACCAACAGATCTTTTTCCTTGAGTGAGGTTTGCAGTCTTTGGCCATCTAAACTATATTGTGTCTGCGGTCTTCTTTGCCCTTCCCCAATCTTCATGACTTTGCATTTGGCAGGGTTAAATTCAAGGAGCCAGTTGCTGGACCAGGCTTGTAGCCTGTCCAGACCTCTTTGTAGTCCTGCCTGATCCTCGTCTGATTCGATTCTTCTCATTAACTTCACATCGTCTGCAAACAAGGACACTTCTGAGTCTATCCCTTCCGTTATGTCGTTCACGTATACCAAGAACAGCACAGGTCCTAGGACTGACCCCTGTGGAACCCCGCTTGTCACAGGCGCCCACTCTGACACCTCGTCGCGTACCATGACTCGTTGCCTCCCTGTCAGATATTCTCTGATCCATTGCAGTGCCTTTCCTGTTATGTGTGCCTGGTCCTCTAGCTTTTGCAGTAACCTCTTGTGAGGAACTGTGTCGAAAGCCTTCTTGCAGTCCAAAAATACGCAGTCGATCCACCCCTCTCTCTCTTGTCTTACTTCTGTCACCTTGTCATAAAACTCTAGTAGGTTTGTGACACAGGATTTTCCTTCCCTGAAACCGTGCTGGTTGTCAATTATACACTTGTTTCTTTCCAGGTGCCCCACCACTCTCCTCCTGATGATCTTCTCCATGACCTTGCATACTATACACGTTAGTGATACAGGTCTGTAGTTTAGTGCCTCATGTCTGTCTCCCTTTTTAAAAATTGGGACTACATTTGCCATTTTCCATACCTCAGGGAGTTGCCCAGTTTCAAATGATGTGTTGAAGATCTTTGTTAATGGCTCACACAATATCTCTGCTCCCTCTTTAAGGACCCATGGAGAGATGTTGTCTGGTCCCACCGCCTTTGAGGTGTCAAGTTCGCATAGCAGCTTCTTCACCTCCTCCTTGGTTATATGTACCTCATCCAGCACTTGCTGGTGTGCCCCCCTGTTCTGATTTCTTGGAGTCCTACTGGTTTCCACTGTAAATACCTCTTTAAATCTTGTGTTGAGCTCCTGACATACCTCTCGGTCGTTTCTTGTGAATTCCCCATCACCCTTCCTCAGTCTGATTACCTGGTCCTTGACTGTTGTATTCCTCCTGATGTGGCTGTACAACAGCTTCGGGTCAGTCTTTACTTTTGATGCTATGTCATTTTCATATTGTCTCTGAGCCTCCCTTCTTATCTGTGCATATTCGTTTCTGGCTCTTCGGCTGATTTCTTTATTTTCCTGAGTTCTCTGTCTTCTGTACCTTTTCCATTCTCTAGTACACCTAGTTTTTGCCTCCCTACACCTTTGGGTGAACCAAGGACTCGTTCTGTTCTTCCCATTATTTCTGTTTCCCTTGGGAACAAACCTCTCCTCTGCCTCCTTGCATTTTATTGCTACATAGTCCATCATTTCTTGTACTGGTTTTCCTGTCAGTTCCCTCTCCCACTGAATGTCTTGAAGGAAGTTCCTCATGCCTGAGTAGTTTCCCCTTTTGTAGTTTGGTTTTTCCCAGCCTATTCCTGCTACTCTCTCCACTTGGAGCTCAACTATGTAGTCGAAGCACAGAACCACATGATCACTAGCTCCCAGGGGCCTTTCATACATGATACCCTCGATGTCCGAACTACTCATGGTGAATACAGGGTCCAACCTTGCTGGTTCATCCTCTCCTCTCTCTCTGGTAGTGTCTCTAACATGTTGATGCATGAGGTTCTCCAGTACCACATCCATCATCTTGGCTCTCCATGTTTCGGGACCCCCATGGGGCTCCAGGTTTTCCCAGTCAATCTCCTTGTGATTGAAATCACCAATAACTAGTAACTTTGCTCCCCCCTTGTGTGCTCTCCTGGCCACCTCGACTAGTGTGTTGATCATTGCTCTGTTGCTCTCATCGTATTCTTCTCTTGGCCTCCTGCAGTTCTGTGGTGGGTTGTATATTACTGCAATTATCACCTTATGTCCCTCAGACTGGATTGTTCCTACTAAGTAGTCCCTTTCGCCCATGCCATCCATTCCTTCCATTTCCTCAAAACCCCACTGATTTTTAATGAGCAGTGCAACTCCTCCTCCCCCTCTCCTCCCTCTGTCTTTCCTGAAGATTTGATATCCGGATGGAAAGATTGAATCTGTTATTATTCTGGTGAGTTTTGTTTCTGTGAGTGCTATTATGTCTGGGGATGTCTCTTTGATTCTTTCGTGCCACTCCTCATACTTGTTTGTTATTCCATCTGCATTTGTATACCACACCTTCAACTTCTTTTCTAAGACTGTGGTCTGGGAAGTATATTGGGGTTGGGGAAGTGGGAGACCTGGAAAGGAACTATGGGTTGTTGCTGTGGGGGTGAAGTTTGTAATGTAGTGGGTGGGGGCATTGGATGTGGCATGGGTGTTTTGATTTAGAGTGTTTGGTTGCACTGGGGTTGACCTGGTTGGGAGGCTTCTATAGAAAGTTGTGAGGGAGGCTGTATTAGATCTTCTTCCTGGGTCTGGGATCTCCTGTCTGTCTTCTCCATCCCCTCTCTTTCCTCCTTTCGCCTTTGTACCATCTCTCTCAGTTTCTTCCTTTCTTCTTGTGTTCTGTCGCGGTCGAGATACACCCTCCTGTATGCCGTCATGTCCCTTAATCGTGCTTTCTCCTGCAGGATCCTGGTCCGAGTCGCTTCTGCCTTGAAGGTCACTCTCACAGGCCGGGTTCTTTTTTTTACAAACCCCCCTATTCTCCGAAAATTTTCCAGCTGGGTCATATCGTCTTCTCCTATTGCTTTCATGATGCTTTCAATTGCTTTTTTTTCCCCTTGTTTTCTTGCTTCATATGTTTCCCCTTCGACTTCCTGGAGCCCATACACAAAGACTGACCTCACCCTTTCATTCTCCCACTGCATATCCCTGTGTATCCCCTCATTTAATTTGGTTTCCTCCACTGCAGCTTTCCTTTCATCAGTTTCACTGGCTAATGTACTTGGGCTCAGTGGCCTGTCATTTTCCCTTCTCGGCTTTCCTTGGGCTCTATTGTTGTCTGTTAGGGCCTCCACATAAAGCTTAGCTCTTTCATTTTCTACAGTCTCCTCTGATAGAGCATCTCCATGCAGTTGTGCCCCTTCTTTCCCTACAGTCCCCTTATTTGTGGCTGAGGTAGCAGTCTCTGTTGTCAATCCCAAAATGTTCTTTAGGTCTTTAGGCTGTTTCAGATTTTTCAATTCCTCTTCTAAACTCTGTATCCTAGCTTCTGCTGCTTTGACATGCACCTCCCACTTCCTGCTTTCCATATCTATCCTCTCTTCCATTCTCATCCTAATTCTTCAGGCATGGTGTATATGAGTACTTGTGTGTGTGTGGGTGTGTGTGTGTGTTTGTGTGTGTGGTGTGTGTGTGTGTGTGTGTGTGTGTTGTGTGTGTGTAGTGTGTGTGTTGTGTGGGTGTGTTATGTGTGAGGGAGGATAGTTAGGGGGGGTAGGTTGGTGTGTGTGTTGTTGTACGCACCTAGTGTACCACCTAGTTGAGGTTGCGGGGGTCAGTCCGAGCTCCTGGCCCCGCCACTTCACTATCGCTAATAGGTCCACTCTCTCCCTGAAGCTGTGAGCATTAACTACCACTGCCTAAAGCTATGTTATGGATCCTGCCCCACTACATGCTTCCCAAACTTCCACTTTACTGTTTGTGTGTGGTTGTGTGTGTGTGTTGTGTGTATTCGCCTAGTTAGTTACCATTTTGTCCTAGTAACAGGTTGTGTGTGTTTGTGAATGTTGTGGTAATGAGGGGGGATTACTGTTAATACATAACCAAGTATTCAGGTTTTTAAAAAGCGGAATTGCTACTAGGTCTAAAGCTTCATGAGTGCTGCCCTTGTTAGTTCGATTACCTAATTTGCCTAGGGCACATGTCCGATGAGACACAAGGCCTGTTGTATATAATACGTGTGTTAGCTTACATTTGTCCTAGCACATGTCGATTAGACACTAGGCCCTGTTGTACTGAATACGTGTGTTAGTTTAACATTATGTCCTAGGCACATGTCGATTAGAACACTGCCTGTTGTGTGTGTGTGTGTGTGTGTGTGTGTGTGTTGTGGAGCACTCACCTATTTGTGTTGAGGGTCGAGTCCCTAGCTCCTGCCCCGCCACTTTAAAAAAAAAAAAAAAAAAACCGGTTTCTAACTAGGCCCTCTCTCTCCCCCCCCCTCTCCCTCCCCGCTCACATGGAGCTTTTATCAAACCTCTCTTAAAAACTGTGTATGGTTCCTGCCTCCACTATCGTCATTTCTAGGCTAATTTCCACTGCCTTACAACTCTATGACTGAAGAAATACTTCCTACTAATCTCTCGACTCATTTGTTGACTCAACTTCCACTTGTGGCCTCTTGTTTTCAGCGTGTCCCCTCCCTGTGAACCATCCTGTCTTTGTCCACCTTGTTTCTATTCCACCACGCAGTATTTTAGATGTCGTTATCAGTCCCCCTGACCCTCCTGTCCACCAGTGTCGACAGCCGATTTCCCTTAATCTTTCTTCATAGGACATCCCCTTAGCCTCTGGAACTCGTAACCTTGACGCAAACCTTTGTACTTTCTCTAGTTTCTTGACGTGCTTTATCAGTTGCGGGTTTCCAAACAGGAGCTGCATACTCCAGTATGGGCCCTGACATAATACACGTGTACAGTGCCATGCATGAATCCTTACAAAGGTATCGAAAGCTGTTCCAGGTTTGGCAGGCGCCGCATAATGCTGCAGCTTATTGATTGAAATGTGGTGCTACCGAGACATCTCGGTGTTATACTCACCCCAAGATCTTTCTCCTTGAGTGAGGTTTTGCAGTCTTTGGCCACCTAGCCTATACTCTGTCGTGTCTTCTGTGAGCCCTTCCCCTATCACATGACGTTGCATTTGGCAGATTAAATTCGAGAAGCCATTTGCTGGACCAGGTTTGTCCAGTCTGTCTAGTCTCTTTGAAGTGCTGCCTGGTCCTCATCAATCTAAATTCCCTCATTAACTTCACATAACTGCATACAGGGACACTTCTGAGTCAAAACCCTTCCGACTGCGTGTCGTTCACATATACCAAAATAGCACTGTCCTATGAGACCGACCCCTGTGGGACCCCCCCCGCTCGTCACCGGTGCCCCTGTGATACATCAATACGTACCATGACTCGTTGTTGCCTCCCTGTCAGGTAATCTTCTGATCCATTGCATTGCCCTTCCTGTTATATGCGCCTGAGCCCCTAGCCTTCTGCACTAATCTTCTTGTGATGAACTGTGGTTCAAAGGCCTTCTTGCAGTCCAAGAAGATGCAATCAACCCACCCCTCTCTCTCTGTCTTACTTCTGTTTATTTTTTCATAAAACCCATAGTTTGTGCACAGGATTTCCTTCCGTAATCCGTGACTGGTTGGCCATTTAATACTCCTGTTCCGTTCCAGGTGCACCACCACTCTCCTCCAGATAATCTTCTCCATAATATTGCATACTAATACACGTCAATGACACAGTCTAATAGTTAGTGCCTCTTTTCAGTCTCCATTTTTAAATGGGAACTACATTTGCCGTCTTCCATACCTCATTAGTTTGCCCGTTCCAGGATGGTTGAAGATTGTGTAAGTGGCACGCACCACATATCTGCTCCGTCTCTAAGGACCCATGGGCGATGTTTGTCCGGGTCCCCATTGGCCTTTGAGGTATCGATGTCCTTTAGCATTACTACACCTCCACCTCATCTGTATGTTTCTCCAACACTTGTTGGTGTATCCAGAGGTGTCCCCCATCTGGTCTGTCGCCCCACCAAGTCCTTCCTGTCTCAACTGTAAAGACTTCCTAAATCTCGTGTTGAGCTCCTCACATTACCTCTTGATCGATTCTTGTGAGTTCTCCACCTTCATTTCTCAGCCTTTATCACCGGGTCCTTGACTGTTGACGTCCTCCTAATGTTGCCTATACACGCAGTTTTCCCGGGTCAGATTTGACTTTTGATGCTATGTCGTTTTCATACTGTCGCTGGGCCCTCCACCTTATCTGTGCAAATTCGTTTCCTTTTCTGGCTCTTCTACGAATCTCCCTTGTATTTCCTGGTGGTCCAATGCCTTCCTGTACCTTTTCCATTCTCTTGTTGCACTTAGTTTTTAGCCCTCGCTACACCTTCGGGTAAACCAAATACTCGTTTGGTCTTCCTATTAATTTCTGTTTCCCTTGGAACAAAACTTTCCGTCTGCCTCCTTGCACTTTGTTGCCAAATTCCCATCATCTCGTTTACTGATTTCCTACCAATTCATTCTCTGCCCCACTGAGAACCTTCCAGCAGGAAGTTTCTCATACTGTGTAGTTACCCCCCTTTTATAGTTTGGCCTGTCCCTTCAGCACCTGTTACCTTCTCCACTTGAAAACTCTACTATAATAGTAGTCAAAACAAGAACCACAATGATCGCTAGCTCCAAGGGGCCTCTCGTAAAGTGATATTCCCAATGTCTGAACTGCTCAGGGGTAACACAAGATCCAGTCTTGCCCTGGCTCAACCTCTCCCCTCTATCTCATGGTTGTGTCCTGACATGTTGATTGCAGTGAGGTTATCCCAGTACCACATCCAACATCTTGCTCTCCATGTTTCGGACCCCTCATGTGGCTCCTGTATTTCCCAGTCGATCTCCCTGTGGTTAAATCGCGCCATTCCCAGTAACTTTGCTCTGCTCGAGTGAGCCATCTTGCCACCTCACCAGTGGTGTCCACCAACACCCAGTTGTTTTCTTCGTTCTCCCTCTCTTGGCCTCCTGCAGATTTGGAGGGGTTATACACACTCCAATGACAACTAATAATGGTCTCCGACTGAATTGTACCTACAATGTAGTCTCTTTCTACCAATCATGTCCATGACTTCCATTTCTCAAATCCCATCGGTGTTATATGAGCAGTGCAAACCCCTCCTCCGCCCTCTACT
Organism: Cherax quadricarinatus; assembly: GCF_026875155.1. Lineage (NCBI taxonomy): Eukaryota > Metazoa > Arthropoda > Malacostraca > Decapoda > Parastacidae > Cherax > Cherax quadricarinatus. The sequence continues at coordinate 12,290 of NW_026467292.1, forward strand.
CCTTCTATCTTTCCTCAAGTATCATGGTATCCTTTGGAAGATAGTTGTCAGTATATGTTCTCAGGAGTTTTGTTTCTGTACAGCTATGATGTCCTGGGATTGTTTCCACTGATTCTTTATTCCACTCCTCATGTTTATTCGTTATATTCCATCCGCGTTTGTGTACCAAACCTATAGTTTCGTTCTATCATTGTGGTCATGCAAGAATAATTGGGGTTTGGGGAGGCGAGAGCCTTTGGTGGGGCCAATATTGTGCTGTGGTGTAGGTGGGTCGTGTTGATGGGTGTGGGGTTCAGAATGCCCATAAGGGACAGCTGTCGGTGAGGTATAGTGATATGGGGGTTGGATGTGCAGAGGTAACAGTGAGTTTGTTTTAATAGGTTCTCATTGCGTTGGGAATGACGCGGGTTGGAGTCCTTTAGGTGGAGATTCTGTGGGGTGTGTTTGCCCATCCTCAGCCTGTGTCTGTGTCCTGCTCATTTTCATTCTTCTCGATTCCTCCTTTGCGTCACTTACCCTCTCTTTCAGTGTAGTCCTTTCTTCGTCGTGTTCTCTGTCGGCGGTCCGAGATATATCTCTCCTGGTACCGTCCACTTGTCCCTCATCCTTGCTTCTCTCTTGGCAAGAATCCTGGTTCGAACTGGATTTCTTCTTGAAAGTTAACCTGACAGGGCCGTACCATCCACTCGAAAACCAACCCTATTCTCTCTGAAAATTTGAGAGCGACCTGGGTCCATATTGTTGCCCTCCCGCTATCATGTTTTTCATATGCCTTCAATCATATTTTATTCTCCTCCTGTTTTATATATCTTCAAAAAGTTGGGCCCCCTTGGCTTCTTGAGCCCGTACACAAAACTGACCTCGGGCCCTTTCCTCCACCCACTGAGTCTCCATCTGCATCCTCGAGGCATTTTATTTCCTTCCATTGATAATGTTCTTTGCCTTTCAGTCCTGTCATATCCGAAACATCAATTCTCATGAAACTGTCTTTTCCTGACCAGCCTGTCTCCTTGCTACTGCAGTTGGCGTTGAATACTCTGCATATAGCATACCTTCAATTGTCTTCGGACCTGTCCCGTTTGATCTTAGTGTGCTCATCGTCTTATCCCTTGCTCCACGTGGGTCTGATAGGGCCTTCGTTACGTAATGACTCCGTTGTTGCTTACCAACCCCTTTTCTGCGCCTGACTTTGAATATCTTGATGTCCACATCTGAATTGTCATTTTCTCTCTAATCAGTTTCAAGTTGCGTTTCTCTTCTAAGACACTGTATCCTAGCTTCTGCTGCTAAGACCTGTACTTCCCACTTCCTGCACTCTTCAGCTATCCGCTCCTCCATTTTCTTACCAAGCTCTACTATCTTTCTTCCCCACTCTACCCTCCTTTTTGGAGCTCAAAACTCCCAGTCTTTCCTCCCTGGTTCGTCTTCCAGATCTCTGGTGTGGGGGGAGAGAGAAAGGGTAGAAAGAGGGAGAGAGAGGAGAGAGAAAGGGGTAGAAAAGAGGGAGCGAGAGAGGATATGGGTTAGGGATAAGACCGCAAGGGGAGAGAGAGAAATGTGAGGGGCAGAGAAAGGGAGTAGAAGAGGAGAAAGAGAGGGAGAAGGAGAGGGGAGAGAACAGAGTTAGAGAGAGGGAAAAAAAAAAAAAAAGGGGAGGGTGAGAGGAAAAGGCTAATAAGAGAGAAATGGAGAGATTGGAGGAGAGAACCTATAGAAGAGAGGCAGGGTGAGAGATTGGGTATATGGGAGTGAGGAGAGAGAGAGAAGGGAGAGAGAGAGGAGAGAGAGAAGAGAGAGAGAGAGAGAGAGGGAGAGAGAGAGGAAAGAGAGAGAAGAGGAGAGAGAGAAGAGAGAGAGAGAGAGAGGGAGAGAGAGAGGGCATAGAGAGGGAGAGAGGGGGAGAGAGAAGGGAGAAGAGAGGAGAGAGAGATGGAGAGAGAGACAGGGAGAGAGGAGAGGGAGAGAGAGATGGAGAAAAGAGAGGAGAAGATTAGAAGAGAATGGAGCTAGAGAGGGAATAGAGAGGGAAGATAGAGGGAAGAGAGGAGGGGGAGAGGGAGAAGAGAGGGGGTTAGAGAGAGGGAGAGAGAGAGGGGAGAGGAAGGCGGGAGAGAGAGAGTGAGCGTCGCGAGAGTCATCGCAGCGTTGCTGTCGAGCGACGGGACGTCGAGTCGTGGCTCGCTCTCTCTCTGTTGCCGCGCGCTCTTCCGCTCGAGGTAGCGCTGGCTCTCGCGTCGCTCGTCTCTCCTCTCTCTTTCTCTCTTTCCTGCTGCTCCTTTCTCTCTCGCTCTTTCTCTCTCTATTTCTCGCTCTCTTGCTCGCCTTCTTCGCTCTCTCTCTTTCTCTCAATCTCAATTCTCTCTCTCTTTCTCTCTCTTGCCCTCTTCTCTCCGCTTTCGCTCTTTCTCTTCTTCTCTCTTTTCTCTACTCTTTACTACCCTCCATCTTTCTCTCTCTTTCTCCTCCTCTTGCTTCTCCTGCTTTCTCTCGTCTCTTTCTCGCTCTCTTTCTCTCTCTCTTGCTCGCTGCTGTTCGCTCGTCTCTTGCTCTTTTCTGTTCTCCTACTCTTTTGTCTCTCTCCTTTTTCTTTTATCTCGTTTCTCTCCCTTTATCTCTCACTGTTCTCTCTCTTTCTCCCCTCGCTTTCTCTCTCTCTGTCTCTCTCATCTTGCTCTCCTCTTTCGCTCTCTCTCGTTCTTTCTTTCGTTCGTCTACTCGTTTCTCCTTCTGTCTCTTCTCCTTCCGCTCTCTTTTCACTCCTCTTTCTCGCTCTTCTTTCTCTCGCTCGTTTCTCTCTCCTCTTTCTATCCTTCTTTCTCTACTTTTTCTCTCTCTTTTCTCTCTTTTTCTCTCTCCTGTCTCTTCTTTCTCTTTTCTCTCCTTTCTCTCTCCTCTTTCTCTCTCACTTTTCTCTCTCTTTCTCCCTCTCTTGCGCTCTCTCTCGCACTCTCTCCTTCTCTCTCTCTTTCTCCTCTCTCTTTCTCTCTCTCTTTACTCTGCTCTCTTTCTCTCTCTCTTCCTCGTTCTCTCCTTATCTCTCTCTCTTTCCTCTCTCTCTTTCCTTTTTTCTCGTTTCTCTCTCTCTCCTCCTTCTTTCTGCGCTCTCTCTCTTGCTTCTCTCCGCATTCTCTCTTCTCTTGCTCGTCTCTCTTTCTCTCTCTGTCTCTCTTTTCTCTCTCTCTCTCGCCTCTCTCTCTCTCTCCTCGCGTCTCTCGCTCTCTCTCTCCGCTCTCCTCTCTCTCTCTCTCTCTCTCTTTCTCTCTTCCTCTCTCTCGCTCTCTCTCGCTCTCGCTCTGTGTGCTCTCGCTCTACTCTCTCTCCGCTCTCTCTCTCTCTCTCGCTCTCTCTCTCCCTCTCTCTCTCCTCCTCTCTCTTTCTCTCGTGCTCCCTCTTTCTCTTCTGTCTTTCCTCTCTGCTCTCTCGTCGCTCTCGCCTCGCTCTCTACCTCTCGCTCTCTCTCTGCTCGTCTCTCGTTGCATTATCGCTCGTCTTCCTCATCTCGCTCTCCTCTCTCTCTCTCTACTCTCGCTCTCTCTCTCTCATCTCTCTACTTTCTCTTCCTCTCATTTTTTACTGTTTGCTCTCTCTCTCCTCTCTCTCTCTCTCTCTCTCTCTCTCGTCTCTCTCAACCACAACTCTCTTTTCTTCCCATTCCTTTTCTCTATTTCTTCAGTCTCACTCTCTCTCTCTCCCTCTCTCTCTCTCTTTCCCTCGCGTTCTCTTGTCTCTCTTTACATTCTCTCTCTCTTCGCGCTCTCCCTCGCTCATCGCCTCGACTTCCTCTCTCTCTCTCTACTCTACTCCTCTCTCTACTCTCGTCCAAGCTCTTCACCTCGCTATCTATCTAACTTCACCTCTTCCCCTCTTTTACCCCCCTCACCTCTGCTTTCTCTCCTATACCTACTCTGCTCTTTCACCACCCGGACAGAGTTGGCGTCTTACACACAACCCCGTGCGCACATTACAGCGGATTTAGTCCGAACCCAATATAGAGGTGTGAGCGGCTCCAGAGAGTTAGTTATAGCTCACGACAGATATGTATCCTAAGTAACCCTAGCAAACCAATTCACTTCAGAGTAACCGAAATACACCAGCTGCTCCCCATAACACAGGTTTATGATAAGGACAACAGTCAATATAATCCACTCGAGTAGAAACACCCGACCATCTCATTCCCCAGAAAAGAACTACCACATACTACCGTGAACCCAATACTTGCATCACAAGATAGTACTGTCCTTATGATCCTTATAACCTTATCTCTCGAAACTGATGTCAGGGCAGAATCCATTAGCCAACGACTTAATCCTCCAGCATAAAGCCTAACCTCCTAACACAAGATTAACTTCCAACTACGCTAGTGTAGGAAGTGTGTATGATAAAATCGCTCATGGCGCAAAGGAATAATATCTGAGTTACCAGTGACCGCTGGGCCGGCTCTCATTCACTGACAAGAACTTTCCCCCCACCCACATAAACAGGTGATATGTTGTACGTTCTACTTACAGTTTTCACAATGGAACGAACCCATCCAGCTGCCTGAACTGTACGATGCTCGCTGTAGCGATGCTTGCTGTAACCGGATGAACACTTGACCAACACGTCCTACCGCCACTGACTTTATTCTAACTTCGGTAAGCTATTCGATTTTCTATCCTCTTGCCCTTTATGAGTCCCTCTATTTACCACACTTATCACATGTATACTCTACTTTTATGATTTACACTTCACTTCTGGTAAGTACACACTAACTTATAAGCTGTGATAGCTCCATAATGACATTGACCCAAACTTTATGGCGCTCAACAACTCCCTCAGGCCTACATGCTGCCACCACCTCTGTCCTAGAATATATTTATGTATAATGTTAATGCTATATTCAATTATATAGCACCTTCTTCTGGCGCTACGAAAACTTGTTACTGCATCATCTATGTTGTGCTACTATCACATTATTTTCGAGTTAGCCACACCTCAACTCATTTAAATATTACTTTTATGGTCGTTTTTCTCTTTAGTCATCTATATTATAACAATATCTTATTGTACTTTTGGGTATATGTGTAAACACTTGAGTGGCAAAAAACAGGAGCTCAAAACTTAGGCCGCAACGAAACTGCACGTTTGAAATTATTTGTTGTATAATGTTCAAGGCTTTCCTACTCCAATCGTCGCCTTTACTTTATTTATTTTTGCTAATTAATAACTTATTTGTGTATATCACTGATGTGTGTGTGTGTGTGTGGTGTGTGTGTGTGTGTGTGTTGTTTTGTGTGGGTGGTGGGTGTGGATTAAGATACCATTTTGACCCAAAGGCACATCCGATTAAAATTTAGACAACACAAAAAAACTAGTATGCCCAGTGAATATGAGTACGTGTGAGTGTAGTGTTTGTGTGTGTGAGTGTGTGAGTGTGTGTGTGGTTGTGTGTGTGTGAGAGTGCTTAATGTGTAGAGTGTTGTGTGTGTGGTGTGTGTTGTGTGAGGGAGGGATTAGTAAGGGGGGTAAGGTGGTTGTGTGTGTGATGTGTGTGAGACTCACTAGTTTACTCACCTATTAGGTTGCGGGGGTCGAGTCCGAGCTCCTGGCCCCCGCCCTCTTCACTGATCGCTACTAGGTCACACTCCTTACCGTGACACTTTATCATACCTCTGCTTTAAGCTATGAATGTATCCATGCCCAAATCCACACATCGCTTCCAAACTATTCACTTACTGACTACTCTGTGGCTTGAGATATACTTCCTAACCATCCTGTGATTCATCTGTGTCTTCCAGCTTCCAACTGTGTCCCCATTGTTACTGTTGCCAAACAATAACATTCCTGTCTTTGTCCACTTGTCAATTCCTCTCAGTATTTTGTATGTCGTTATCATGTCCCCCCCTTTCTCCCTGTCCTCCCAGTGTCGTCATGTTGATTTCCCTAACCTCTCCTCGTAGGTGACAACCACTTTGCTCTGGAACGAGTCCTTGTTGCAAACCTTTGCATTTATCTCTAGTTATTCTTCACGTGCTTGGCATAGCGAGTGGTATCCAAACTGTGCCACATACTCCCAATATGGGCCTAACAAACACGGAGTACAGGGTCCTGAATGATTCTTATTAAGATTCGGAATGCTGTTCTGAGGTTTTGCAAGGCGCCCATATGCTCAGCAGTTATTTGGTTTATGTGGCGCTCTTCAGGAGATTGCCTGGTGTTACTCTCCCCACAATCTTTTTCCTTGAGTGAGGTTTGTAGTCTCCTGACCCCCTAGACTGTACTATCTCCTTCCGTTTGCTGCCTTCTTTGCCCTTCCCACAATCTTCATCGACTTTGCACATGGTGGTATTGAACTCCAGGAGGCCAATTCTGACCAGGTCTGCAGCCTGTCCAGATTCTCCCTTTGTAGTTACGCCCTGGTCTATTCGATCGAGTGAATGTGCTACTCAACAACTTCACGTCATCAGCAAACATGACAGCCTCAGAGTCCTATTCCTTCGTCATTCGTTCACAATACCAGACAGCACTGGTCCTAGGATTGACCCCTGCGGGACCCCCGCTGGGACACAGGTGGCCCACTCTCACCACCTCGCCACGTACCATGACTCGCTGCGTCATCCTGACAATATTCCCAGATCCATTGTAGTGCTTCCCTGTTTATCCCTGCTTGGTCCTCCAGTTTTTGGTCAGCACCAATCCTGTGTGTGGAACTGTGTCCAAACGCCTTCTTGCCAGTCCAAGAAAATGCAATCCACCCACCCCTCTCCATCTCTTTGTCTTACTCCTGCTGAGTGTCTGTGTGTGTGTGCATGTGTGTGGTGTATTATGTTCAAATTATGTTGAGTTTATTATGTTCTGAAAAGTAGGATGGCTGTCTTGGAGTGTATTGGTTGGGATTCTCAGTGTTGCTTGTGAACAGTGCAACCTCTTGTGACCTGACTCCCACCCTCTGGGACTTGATGCACACCTACTTACAAAGTATGCCCTATGCTGACCTGCCACCCCATAGCTATATTAAGCTAATCGCCTTGTTCCATGGATTACCAATTTGCCTATTCCTTATAGAAAACTTGAGTGCTACTCTTCTTTATCGTGCTAGATAGTTTGGACCATTTACACATATCCCTTGGCGGTTAAATAAATTGGAACCTGAACCCCACACCCAAACCAAACCAAACTCATAGGTGGATACTAGTACTATGCAATGCAGCTGTAGCAGCCTGTAATTTCCAGCTCGATGAGACGTCCTGGCATAACCACCTCAATTTCTCGTTAATAATGTACCCTATTCACTGTAATTTTCTCTCACTGGGTCACAAACGATTAGAGAGTCACTTCATTTTAGCTTTCTTGGTGACACTTGAACAACGTCGCCCTTAACCACCCACACTAGCCTGCCCCACTCTGCCCCCCAACATTTTTTATTTTCAAGATCAATTACAAAATTGTGGCTCTCCCCACACTTTAATGTGGCTCAGGAGATATAAAAATCACTGTCTAGGAATGTTCACATACCCTGACTCACTTAGCACCCATGCAGAACACTTGTGTAGCCCTCAAAAACACTTGTAATTCCCGATGTGTTTGTGTGTGTGTGTGTATGTGTGGCTTCCAGCACGTGAATACGCTTATGTTTTTATTTACTCATTTTTATTTTGGTATATCTCTGTAACTCTAACACACACACCAACACACACACACACACACACACACACCCACACACCAAACACACACACACACGACACACACACACACACACACACACCTGAATACTACAGGAGGGCAAAGACACGAGTCTATGGAGACGTAATGATGTATCACAGTGGCAACCTGAGAGAGCGGAGGCGGGGTTCCCACATGGGTCCGGTCCCCAAGACCAGAGCTATTTTTGGTATAATAATATATGTGAACGACATGAGACGGAAGGTGTAAGAGACTCAGAAGTGTCCCTGTTTGCAGATGATGTGAAGTTAATGATTAGAATTAAAATCTGATGAGGACCAGGCAGGACTACAAAGAGACCTGGACAGAACTGGAACCACCTGGTCTCAGCAAAAGCTTCCACCGAATTTAATCCTGCCAAATGCAAACGAAGTCATCGGAAGATAGGGGAAGGTAGCACAGAAGACCCACAGACAGTTTAAGGCTAGGTGGCCAAGGACTGCAAACCTCACTCCAGGTAGAACAGATCTGTTGATAGTATAACACCGAGCATGTCTCCGAGCACACATCAATCGATAAAAACTGCTGCAGCATAATGGGCCGCCTGCAAAACCTTGAAACAGCATTCCGATAACCTTAGTAAAGTGTGTGTGTGTGTGTGTGTGTGTGTGTGTGTGGGGTGTGTGTGTGGTGTGTGTGGGTTTTATGTGTGTGTGTTTGTGTGTGTGTGTTGTGTGAGGGAGGGTTTAGTTAGGGGGGTAGGTGGTGGTGTGTGTGTGTGTACTCACCTAGTTGTACTCACCTAGTTGAGGTTGCGGGGGTCGAGTCCGAGCTCCTGGCCCCGCCTCTTCACTGATCGCTAATAGGTCACTCTCCCTGAGCCGTGAGCTTTATCATACCTCTGCTTAAAGCTATGTATGGATCCTGCCTCCACTACATCGCTTCCCAAACTATTCCACTTACTGTGTTGTGTGTGTGTGTGTGTGTGTGTGTGTGTATTCGCCTAGTTAGTTACCATTTTGTCCTAGTACAGGTGTGTGTGTGTGTGTATGTGTGTATGAGGGGGTGATACTGTTAATACATACCAGTAATTCAGGGTTATAAAAAGCGGAAATTGCTACTAGGGTCTAAAGCTTCTATGAGTGTCTGCCCTTGTTAGTTAGTTACCAATTTGTCCTAGGCACATGTCGATGAGACACTAGGCCTGTTGTATATGAATACGTGTGTTAGTTACCATTTTGTCCTAGGCACATGTCGATGAGACACTAGGCCTGTTGTATATGAATACGTGTGTTAGTTACCATTTTGTCCTAGGCACATGTCGATTAGACACTAGGCCTGTTGTGTGTGTGTGTGTGTGTGTGTGTGTGTGTGTGTTGTACTCACCTATTTGTGGTTGCAGGGGTCGAGTCCTAGCTCCTGGCCCCGCCTCTTTCACCGGTTGCTACTAGGCCCTCTCTCTCCCCGCTCCATGAGCTTTATCAAACCTCGTCTTAAAACTGTGTATGGTTCCTGCCTCCACTACGTCATTTTCTAGGCTATTCCACTGCCTTACAACTCTATGACTGAAGAAATACTTCCTACTATCTCTCTGACTCATTTGTGTCTTCAACTTCCAATTGTGGCCTCTTGTTTCTGAGTCCCCTCCCTGGAACATCCTGTCTTTGTCCACCTTGTCTATTCCACGCAGTATTTTATATGTCGTTATCATGTCTCCCCTGACCCTCCTGTCCTCCAGTGTCGTCAGGCCGATTTCCCTTAATCTTTCTTCATAGGACATTCCCCTTAGCTCTGGAACTAACCTTGTCGCAAACCTTTGTACTTTCTCTAGTTTCTTGACGTGCTTTATCAAGTGCGGGTTCCAAACAGGTGCTGCATACTCCAGTATGGGCCTGACATACACGGTGTACAGTGCCTTGAATGATTCCTTACTAAGGTATCGGAATGCTGTTCTCAGGTTTGCCAGGCGCCCATATGCTGCAGCAGTTATCTGATTGAGTGTGTTCCGGAGACATGCTCGGTGTTATACTCCCCCAAGATCTTTCCCCTTTGAGTGAGGTTTTTTGCATTTTGGGCCCCACCTAGCCATACTTGTCTGGGTCTTCTGTCCCCTTCCCCTATCTTCATGACTTTGATTTGGCGGGTTTTAAATTCGAGAACCCATTTGCTGGACCAGGTGCCCCCCCCCCCCCAGTCTGTCTAGGCTTTTGAAGTCCTGCCTGGTCCTCATCGATTTAATTCTCCTCATTAATTACATCATCTGCAAACGGGGGACACTTTGAGTCAAACCCTTTTCCCTCATGTCGTTCACATATCCCAAAAAAAAGCCTGGGCCAGGCCCCCGACCCCCTGGGGGTCCCGCTCTACGGTGCCCCTGTAAAATCTCGTACATGCTCCTTTTTGCCTCCTGTCATATTCCTCCTTTTCCCCCCCCCCCCCCCCCCCCCTCCCCTTGTGAGGAACGTGTAAAAGGCCTTCTTCAGTCAAAAAGTGCAATCAACCACCCCTCTCTCTTGTCTTACTTCTGTTTTTTTATCAAAAAACTCCAAAAGGGTTTGTGCACAGGATTTGCCTTCCGTGAATCCGTGGGTTGGCATTTTCTCCTGTTTTTCCCAGGTGCTCCACCACTCCCCTCTGAAAATTTTTCCCCTAATTTTTTCCCATACTATACACGTCAATGAAAAGGTCTATAGTTTGTGCCTCTTTTCTGTCTCCTTTTTTAAAAATGGGAACACATTTCCCGTTTTCCAACCCAGGTAGTTGCCAGTTTCCGGATGTGTTGAAGTTTGTGGTAAGGGGCCGACAACATATCTCTCCGTCTCTAGGACCCATGGGGAGATGTTGTCCCGGTCCCATTGCTTTGGGACGTTTGTCCTTTAGCATTTTCTTCACTCCCCCTCATCTGTATGATGTGTCCAACACTTGTGGTGTATTCCTTGGGGTGTCCCCATCTGGTCTGTCCCCCCAGAGTCCTTCCTGTCTTACTGAAAATATTTCCTTAAATCCGTGTTGGCCCCTACATACCTCTTGACGTTTCTTGTGAGTTTCCCCCTTTCTTTTCTCAGCCTTATCACCTGGCCCTTGACTGTTGATTCCCCCTAATGTGCTATACGCAGTTTGGGTCGATTTGACTTTTGATGCTATGTCGTTTTCATACTGCCCGGGGCCCCCTCCTTATTGGCATATGTTCGGGGCTCTTCTACTAATCTCTTGTTTCCTGGGTCCTATGCCCCTGTCCCTTTTTCCATTCTCTGTTGACTTGTTTTTGCCCCCTACCCCTTCGGGAAAACCAAAGATCGTTTTGGTTTCCTATTATTTCTGTTTCCTGGGAACAAAACTTTCCTCTGCCCCCTTGCACTTTTTGCCCATTTCCCATCATCTCGTTTATGATTTTCCTACCATTTCTTGTCCCATGAACCCCCTGCGGAAGTTTCTATCCCTGTGTAGCCCCCCCTTTTATATTTTGGGCCTGTCCCTTCAGTCCTGTTACCTTCCCCATTGTAACTTTTCATTGTCAAAACCAGAACCACGATCGCTAGTCCAAGGGGGCCCCTTTGTAATGATATCCCAAAGTCTGAATGTCGGGTGAAAAACAAGATCCAGTTTGCTGGCTCCCTCCCCCTTTTCTCTGGTTGTGTCCCTGACATGTTGAGCATGAGGTTTTCAAGTACCCATCCACATCTTTGCTTCCAGTTTCGGGACCCCCCTGGGCTCCTGGTTTTCCCAGTCGATCTCCCTGTGGTTTTAAATGCCCCTTACAGTAAAATTTGCTTTGCCGGTGGTCTTCTTGCCCCCTCAGCCAGTGTGTCCACCTCACCCTGTTGTTTTCTTCTTCTCCTCTCTTGGCCTCCTGCGTTTTGTGGTGGGTTAACATCACTCCCAAGACTACTTTATGTTCTCCGGACTGAAAAATTTTACCTACAAAGTAGTCTCTTTCTCCAATCATGTCCATGCCCTTCCTTTCCTCAAATCCCACGGTGTTTTATGAGCAGTGCAACCCCCCCTCCCCCTTACCCTTCTTCTTTCCCCAGGTTTGGGATCTGTTGGAAAATTGTGTTGTTATTGTCTCAGCGAGTTTTTTTTCTGTGACTGCTATGATGTTGGGGGTTTTTCACTGATTCTTTCATTCCACTCCTCAGTTTATTCGTTATTCCATCCCCGTTTGTGTACCCAAAATTTTTGTTTCTTTTCTTATTGTGGTCTGCAAGAATATTGGGGGGGGGGGGGGCGAGAGCCTTGGTGGGGGCCTTATGGGGGTGTGGTGTAGGTGGGGGTTTTTGTGATGGGGGTGGGGCAAATGCCCATAAGGGACAGCTGTCGGGGGAGGTTTGTGATTTGGGGGTTGGGGGGCAGAGGGAACAGTGAGTGGGGTTTTAGTATAGGTTGCTCAGTTGCGTTGGGGGAAAGTCGCGGGTGGGTCTTTTGGTGGGGGGTTCGTGGGGTGGGGTTTGCCCTTCCTCCCGTGTCTGGGTCCTGCTCTTTTATTGCTTCTCTTCCCCCTTGCGTCTTGTTACCCCCTCTTTCAGTGTAGTCCTTTCTTTCGTGTTCTGTCGCGGTGAGATATACCTCTGGTACCCCCCTTTTTCCCCCAGTCTTTCTTTCTCTTGCAGAAACTGGTTCGAAATGATTCTTCCTTGAAAAATTTCTCTGAAGGCCGTTCCTTCCCCTCGAAAAAACCCCCCTATTCTCGAAAATTTGCACCTGGGTATATTGCCCCCCCCTATTGTTTTCATGATGCCTTCAATCATTTTATTTCCTCCTGTTTTATTTCTTCAAAAATTGCCCCCTTGGGTTCTTTTGGGGCCCCTACACAAAAACTGACCCCGCCCCTTTTCCCCCTCCCACTGAGTCTCCATTGCATCCCCTGAGGCATTTTATTTCTTTCTTTATATGTTCTTGCCTTTGTCCCTGTCATATCTGAAACTTCTATTCCAGTGAACTGTCTTTCCGACCATGCCCCCTTTCTATGCAGTTGGCTGTTAAATTCTGCATTAGTACCCTTATTGTTTCGGACCTGTGTTTGATCTTAGTGTGCTCATCGTCTTTTCCCTGGCCCACGGGGTTGATAGGGCCTTCGTGTACGGTGTCTCCGTTGTTGCTTTCCCTCCCCTTGTCTGCGCCTGATTTGAATTTCCTGATGTCAATTAATTTCTTTGTCTCTCTAATCTGTTTCAGGCTTTTCGTTTCTCTTCTAAGCACTGTTCCTAGCTTCTGCTGCTAAACCTGTCTTCCATTCCCGCACTCTTCAGTTCCCCTCCCCCTTTTTTTTCCAAGCTCTATATCTTTCTTCCCCCTCTTCCTCCCTTTTTTTGGGCTCAAACTCCGTTTTCCTCCCTGGTTCGTCTTAATTCGGGTGTAAGAAGGGGTTAAAAGAGGGGGGGGGAGAGAAATTGGGAAAAAGGGGAAAAAGGGGGTATTAATTTTCCCCGGGGAAAGGGGTTTTTAAAAAAAGGGGTAAAAAAAAAAAGGGGGGGGGGGGAAAAAAAAAAAAAGGGGGGGGTTTGGGGGGAAACTTGGGGTGGGGGGAGAGAGAAAAAGGGAGGGGGAGGGGAGGGGGGGGGAGGGGGAAAGGGAGAAAGGGGAAGAAGAGAGGGGAGGAAGAGGGGGTGAGGGAAGAAAGGGGAGAGAGAGAAGGGGGGGAAGAGAAAGGGGGGGAGGAGGGAAGAGAGGGAGAGGGGGGAGAAAAGGGGGAGAGGAAGGGGAAGGAGGGGGGAAAAGGGAGAGAGAGGGAGAGAGAGAGGGAGAAAGAGAGGGAGGGGGAGGGGAGTAGAGAGGGAGAGAGAGGGAGAAAAAGAGAGGGGGAGAGAGAGGGGGAGAGGGGAGAGAGAGAGGGGGAGAGAGAGGGAGAGAGAGAGGGGGAGAGGGAAGAGGAGAGGGGGGAGAGAGGGGGAGAGAGGGGGAGAGAGAGGGGAGAGAGGGGGGAGAGGAGAGGGGGAAAAGGGGAGAGAGGAAGAGAGGGGGGAGAGGGAGAGAGAGAGAGAGGGAGAAGAGAGGGGAGAGGGGGAGAGAGAGGGGGAGAGAGAGGGGGGGGGGGGGAGAGAGGGGAGAGAAGGAGGAGAGAAGGAGGGGGAGAGAGAGGGAGAAGGAGGGAGAGGAGGGGGAGAGGAGGGAGAGAGGGAGAGAGAGGGGGGGAGAGAGGGAGAGAGAGGGGAGGGAGGGAGAGAAGGAGGAGAGAGAGGGAGAGAGAGGGGGAGGAAGAGGGGAGAGAGGGGGGAAAAGGGGGGGGAAAAGAGGGGAGGAGAGAAGAGAGAGGGAGAGGAGAGGGGGAGAGGGGGAGGGGAGAGGGGGGGAGAGAGGGGAGAGAGAGGGAGAGAAAGGGAGAGAGAGGGAGAAAGGAGGGAGAGGGGGAGAGGGGAGAGAGAGAGGGGGAGAGAGAGGGAGAAGGGGGGGGGAGGGGGGAAAGGGGAGAGAGGGGAAAAGGAGGGAGGAGGGGAGAGAGAGGGGAAGAAGGGGGGAGAAGGGGGGAGGGGAGGAGGGAGGAGAGAGGGGGGAGGGGGAGGGAGAGAGGGAGAGAGGGGAGAGGGGGGAGAGAGGGGAGAGAGAGGGGGGAGGGGGAGGAAGAGGAGGGGAGAGGGGGGGGAGAGGAGAGGGGAAAGGGGGAGAGAGGGAAAAGGAGAGGGAGAGAGGGGGAGAGAGAGAGGGAGAGAAAAGGGGAGGAGAGAGGGAGGGAGAGGGGGAGGGGGAGGAGGGAGAGAGAGAGGGAGGGGGAGAGAGGGAGGAGAGAGGGAGAGAGAGGGAAGAAGGGGAGAGGGAGGAGAGAGGGGGAGAGAGGGGGGGAGAGGAGGGGGAGGAGAGGGAGAGAGGGGGGAGAGAGAGGAGAGAGAGAGAGAGAGGAGAAGAGAGAGAGGAGGGGGAGAGAGAGAGAGAGAGAGGGAGAGAAAAGAGAGAGGGAGAGGAGGGAAGAGGAGAGAGAGAGGAGAGGGAGAGAGGGGAGAGAGAGAGAGGGGGGAAGTGAGAAGAGAGAGAGAGAGAGGGGAGAGAGGGAGAGGGGGGAAGAAAGAAAAAAGGGGAAAAAGAGAGAGGGGGGGGAGGGAGGAGGGGAGGGGGGGGGGGGGAGGAGAGGAAGGAAGAGAGAGAGAGGAGAGAAAAGGAGGAAAAGAGGGAAAAGAGGGGAGAGAGAGAGGGAGGAGGAAGAGAGAGAGAGAGAGAGAGAGAAGAGGGGAGAGAGAGAGGAGAGGAGGAGAGGGGGGGGGGGGGGAGGAGAGAAAAGAGAGAAAAGGGAGAAAAAGAGAGGAGAGGAGAGAGGGGGGAGAGGGGAGAGAGGGAGAGGGGGAGGGAGGAGAGAAAGAGAGAGGAGAGGAGGGGAGAGAGGGGGAGGGGGGGAGAGAGGGGGAAGGGGAGAGAGAGAGGGAGGGAGAAGAGAGAGAGAGAGAGAGGGGGGAGAGGGGGGAGAGGAGAGAGAGAAAAGGGGAAAAAGGGGGGAGAGAGAGAGAAAAGTGAGTGAGTGGGGAAACGAGGGGGAAAAACGCGAGGGAAAAGGTGGGGGGGGGGTTTGGGGGGGGGCGGTAAAATTCCCAAAGGCACTGTGTGTACTCACCTTTTTTGGGGTTTTTGTGTGCGGCAGTGTGTGGTGAGAGCGGTTTATATTCCCAAAAAATACTTTACTTCTGGTATCCGAAATATAATGAATCCTTTAACACTGAGAGTAGTTAATAATTTAATTGGTGTGTTAACAAAATCTTCTTTCACCAGTTTGTACTACCCATTACTCATGTGTACCCAATACTTGTCTCAGATTGTACTGTTTTGTGTCTTAGAAACATTACTTCGAAAACTGTTGTCAGGGTGTAGCCATTAGCCCCGACTTTCTCCCGCTTAAAACCCCTTCTCCTACAAAAATTTATCTTTCCCATACTGCAGGGTTGTGTGTATGATAATCGCTTGGGAGGGTTTGATAGCGAGTTACCCGTCCCCCGGGCCGGCTTATCACTCAGCTTCCCCCCCCCCAAAAACAGGGGTTTGTCGTTACTGGTCAGGGGGCGTCCATCCAGTGCTGATGTACGATGCTCGCTGTACGATGCTTGCTGTCGATGACTCGTGCCCTCGTCCTTTTCCCCACTGATTCTTCGGCTATTCTTTCTCTTTTCCCTTTTGAGTCCTCATTTACCAACTTATCACTTGTTTTACTCTTTTTGATTTTAATTCACTTCTGGTAAGTACATACTTATTTGTGTGACACCCAACCCGTTATGGCGGGCTACTTCAGGCCCCTGTGCCACCCCCCCTGCTTATATTATTTTGTATAATTTTTTATTATATCCCCCTTTTTGGCAGTTGTTCAACCTTTTTGTGTACACACATTTTTTGTTGCCACCCCCTCTTAATTCTTTTGGTCTTTTTCTTTGCCTCGCTTTGTATTTTTATTGTGTAACAATGTGGCAAAAAGGTTTCCAACTAGGCCCCAACGAACTGGCACTTTTAAATTTTGTTGTATAATTTCAGGGTTTCTCTCGCCTTTACTTTATTTATTTTTGCTAATACTTTGGTTATCACTTGTGTGTGTGTGTGTGTGTGTGTGTGTGTGTGTGTGTGTGTGTGTGGGTGGGTGTGTGTTAGTTACCATTTTGTCCTAGGCACATGCCGATTAGACACTAGGCCTGTTGTATATGAGTACGTGTGAGTGTGTGTGTGTGTGTGTGTGTGTGTGTGTGTGTGTGTGTGTGTGTGTGTGTGTGTGTGTGTGTGTGTGTATGTGTGTGTGTTGTGTGTGTGTGTGTGTGTGTGAGGGAGGGATAGTTAGGGGGGTAGGTGGTGTGTGTGTGTGTGTGTGTACTCACCTAGTTGTACTCACCTAGTTGAGGTTGCGGGGGTCGAGTCCGAGCTCCTGGCCCCGCCTCTTCACTGATCGCTACTAGGTCACTCTCCCTGAGCCGTGAGCTTTATCATACCTCTGCTTAAAGCTATGTATGGATCCTGCCTCCACTACATCGCTTCCCAAACTATTCCACTTACTGACTACTCTGTGGCTGAAGAAATACTTCCTAACATCCCTGTGATTCATCTGTGTCTTCAGCTTCCAACTGTGTCCCCTTGTTACTGTGTCCAATCTATGGAACATCCTGTCTTTGTCCACCTTGTCAATTCCTCTCAGTATTTTGTATGTCGTTATCATGTCCCCCCTATCTCTCCTGTCCTCCAGTGTCGTCAGGTTGATTTCCCTTAACCTCTCCTCGTAGGACATACCTCTTTGCTCTGGGACTAGTCTTGTTGCAAACCTTTGCATTTTCTCTAGTTTCTTCACGTGCTTGGCTAGGAGTGGGTTCCAAACTGGTGCCACATACTCCAATATGGGCCTAACATACACGGTGTACAGGGTCCTGAATGATTCCTTATTAAGATGTCGGAATGCTGTTCTGAGGTTTGCTAGGCGCCCATATGCTGCAGCAGTTATTTGGTTGATGTGCGCTTCAGGAGATGTGCCTGGTGTTATACTCACCCCAAGATCTTTTTCCTTGAGTGAGGTTTGTAGTCTCTGACCCCCTAGACTGTACTCCGTATGCGGCCTTCTTTGCCCTTCCCCAATCTTCATGACTTTGCACTTGGTGGGATTGAACTCCAGGAGCCAATTGCTGGACCAGGTCTGCAGCCTGTCCAGATCTCTTTGTAGTTCTGCCTGGTCTTCGATCGAGTGAATTCTTCTCATCAACTTCACGTCATCTGCAAACAGGGACACCTCAGAGTCTATTCCTTCCGTCATGTCGTTCACAAATACCAGAAACAGCACTGGTCCTAGGACTGACCCCTGCGGGACCCCGCTGGTCACAGGTGCCCACTCTCACACCTCGCCACGTACCATGACTCGCTGCTGTCTTCCTGACAAGTATTCCCTGATCCATTGTAGTGCCTTCCCTGTTATCCCTGCTTGGTCCTCCAGTTTTTGCACCAATCTCTTGTGTGGAACTGTGTCAAACGCCTTCTTGCAGTCCAAGAAAATGCAATCCACCCACCCCTCTCTCTCTTGTCTTACTGCTGTGTGTCTGTGTGTGTGTGCATGTGTGTGTGTAATTATGTGTCAAATTATGTGTGAGTTTATTATGTGTCTGAAAAGTAGGTGGCTTGTGCTTGGAGTGTATTGTGGATTCTCAGTGGTTGCTTGTGTCCACAACCTCTTGTGACCTGACTCCCACCCTCCTGGGACTTGATGCTCACCTACTTACAATGTTGCCTATGCTGACCTGCCACCTAGCTTATATTAAGCTAATCGCCTTGTTCAATGGATTACCAATTGCTATTCCTTATTGAAAACTTGAGTGCCTCTTCTTTATCGTGCTATGAGAGTTGGACCATTCACATTCAGCTTGGCGGTTAATTGGAACCTGAAACCCCACACCCAAACAACCACTCATAGGTGGATACAGTACTTGCAATGCAGCTGTAGCAGCCTGTAGATTTCCAGCTCGATGTGACGTCCTGGCATAGATCCACCTCAATTTCTCGTTAATAATGTACCCTATTCACTGTATTTCTCTCACTGGTCACACGATTGTTTCACTTCATTAGCTTTCTTGGGTGACACTTGACAACGTCGCCTTACCACCCACACTAGCCTGCCCACTCTGCACCACAACATTTTTATTTTCTAGATCACTTACAAAATTGTGGCTCTCCCCACACTTATGTGGCTCAGGCAGATTAAAAATCACTTCTAGGAATGTTCACTACCCTGACACACTTAGCAACCCTTGCAGAACACTTGGGTAGCCCTCAAAAACACTTGTATTCCCGTGTGTGTGTGTGTGTGTGTATGTGTGTCAGCACGTGAATACGCTTATGTTTTATTTCTCATTTTTATTTTGGTATTATCTCTGTTTCTCTTAACACACACACACACACACACACACACACACACACACACACACACACACAACACACACACACACACACACACACACACACACACACACACACCTGAATACCTGACAGGGAGGCAACAACGAGTCATGGTACGTAATGATGTATCACAGTGGGCACCTGTGACGAGCGGGGTCCCACAGGGGTCGGTCCTAGGACCAGTGCTATTTTTGGTATATGTGAACGACATGACGGAAGGGTTAGACTCAGAAGTGTCCCTGTTTGCAGATGATGTGAAGTTAATGAGGAGAATTAAATCTGATGAGGACCAGGCAGGACTTCAAAGAGACCTGGACAGACTGGACACCTGGTCCAGCAAATGGCTTCTCGAATTTAATCCTGCCAAATGCAAAGTCATGAAGATAGGGGAAGAGCACAGAAGACCACAGACAGAGTATAGGCTAGGTGGCCAAGGACTGCAAACCTCACTCAAGGAGAAAGATCTTGGGGTGAGTATAACACCGAGCATGTCTCCGGAAGCACACATCAATCAGATAACTGCTGCAGCATATGGGCGCCTGGCAAACCTGAGAACAGCATTCCGATACCTTAGTAAGGAATCATTCAAGACACTGTACACCGTGTATGTCAGGTCCATACTGGAGTATGCAGCACCTGTTTGGAACCCGCACTTGATTTAAAGCACGTCAAGAAACTAGAGAAAGTACAAAGGTTTGCAACAAGGTTATTTCCAGAGCTTAGGGGAATGTCCTATGAAGAAAGATTAAGGGAAATCGGCCTGACGACACTGGAGGACAGGAGGGTCAGGGGAGACATGATAACGACATATAAAATACTGCGTGGAATTGACAAGGTGGACAAAGACAGGATGTTCCAGGGAGGGGACCCAGAAACAAGAGGCCACAATTGGAAGTTGAAGACACAAATGAGTCAGAGAGATAGTAGGAAGTATTTCTTCAGTCATAGAGTTGTAAGGCAGTGGAATAGCCTAGAAAATGACGTAGTGGAGGCAGGAACAATACACAGTTTTAAGACGAGGTTTGATAAAGCTCATGGAGCGGGGAGAGAGAGGGCCTAGTAGCAACCGGTGAAGACGCGGGGCCAGGAGCTAGGAATCGACCCCTGCAACCACAAATAGGTGAGTACACATACACACACATACACACACACACACGCACACAAGCACACACACACACACACACACATACACATACACACACATACACATACACACACACACACACACACACACACACACACACACACACACCCTCACACACACACACGCACACATACATACACACACACACACACACGCACGCACGCACCACACACACACACACACACACACACACACACACACACACACACACACACACACACATACACATACACACACACACACACAGTGTAGCGATCAGTGAAGAAGCGGGGCCAGGAGCTCGGACTCGACCCCCGCAACCTCAACTAGGTGAGTACAACTAGGTGAGTACACATACACAGACACACGACACACACACGCACCACACACACACACACACACACACACACACCACACACAAACACACACACAGTCACACATACGCACACACACACATAGGCGGGGCCAGGAGCTAGGACTCGACCCCTGCAACCTCAACTAGGTGAGTACACACACAACACACACACACACACAACACACACACACACACAATATATATATATATATATATAATATATATATATATATATAAACACTGATCTCTGGCTGAAGGAGACTCGAACCCACGAACCTTGGAACAAGGTACGCAGTGCTATACCAATCTACCCACACTGGAAAATACCTTGGCGTGCAGCTTGCGCTACACGTTGATCCAAGGCAGCCAGCTTTCAGGGAGAAGGCTTACAGCTTTTCATCTCATCCCCTTCATGCATCAGCCTTACTGAAGATTTTAACAATGCAAGGAATTCACAAGAGCAGGCGAAATATACACAAACACTGATCTCTGGCTGAAGGAGACTCGAGCCTACGAATCTTGGAACAAGGTATGCAGTGCAATACCAGTCTACCCATACTGGACAATACCTTGGCGTGCAGCTTGCACTACACGTTGATCCAAGGCAGCCAGCTTTCAGGGAGAAGGCTTACAGCTTTTCATCTCATCCCCTTAATGCATCAGCCTTACTAGAGATTTTAACAATGCAAGGAATTCGCAAGAGCAGGCGAAATATACACAAACACTGATCTCTGGCTGAAGGAGACTCGAACCTACGATCATTGGAACAAGGTACGCAGTGCTATACCAATCTACCCACACTGGACAATACCTTGGCGTGCAGCTTGAGCTACACATTGATCCAAGCTTACAGCTTTCAGGGAGAAGGCTAGGGAGGTATAACATCTTTTAGGATTGAAGAGCAGCAGGGTGTGAGTGTAGGGGAGGTGCGTGAGGCATCACGTAGAATGAAAGGGGGTAAAGCAGCAGGAACTAACGGGATCTTGACAGGATTGTTAAAAGTTGAGGGGGATATAGTGTTGGAGTGGTTGGTATTTTTGTTTATTAAATGAATGGAAGAGGGGAAGGTACCTAGAGATTGCCAGAGAGAATGTATAATTCCTTTATATAAAGAGATTGTAAAAATTATAGGGGCATAAATTTACTGAGTATACCAGGGAAAGTGTGTGGAAGAGTTATTATTGAAAGAATTAGAGGTAAGAGAGAGAGAGTAGGATTGCGGATGAGCAAATAAGATTTAGAGTGGGTAGGGGATGTGTAGATCAAGTGTTTACATTGAAGCATATATGTGAACAGTACTTAGATAAAGGTAGGGAAGTTTTTATTGCATTTATGGATTTAGAAAAGGCATATGATAGAGTGGATAGAGGAGCAATGTGGCAGATGTTGCAAGTATATGGAATAGGTGGTAAGTTATTAAATGCTGTAAAGAGCTTTTATGAGGATAGTGAGGCTCAGGTTAGGGTGTGTAGAAGAGAGGGAGACTACTTCCCGGTAAAAGTAGGTCTTAGACAGGGATGTGTAATGTCACCATGGTTGTTTAATATATTTATAGATTGGGTTGTAAAAGAAGTAAATGCTAGGGTGTTCGTGAGAGGGTTGGGATTAAATTATGGGGAATCAAATACGAAATGGGAGTTGACACAGTTACTTTTTGCAGCAAAGATTAGTGGACGAGTTTTGGAGGGTGTGTAAAGGTTGAAAGTGAACATAGATAAGAGTAATGTGATGAGGGTATAAAATGATTTAGATAAAGACATATTGGATATCACATTGGAGAGAAGGAGTATGGAAGAAGTGAATGTTTTCAGATATTTGGGAGCTGACGTGTCAGCGGATTGGTTTATAAAGGATAAGGTTAACCATAAAATTGATGAAGGAAAAAAGGTAAGTGGTGCGTTGAGGCATATGTGGAGACAAAAAACAATGGAGGAAAAAAAGGGAATATATGAAAGTATAGGGGTACCAACACTTCATCCTTTGATGAAATTAATATTAGTAAAGGAATGGTATACAGCTCTATGTTAAAATCAAACATTCCCAATTGCCCTCAGAGATTCTTTAAGTCTTATGATACACTTAATAACAATAAAAATTTGCGCCTTACTAAAGCAGACAAAATAAATGCAATAGTAATTATGAAAGAAAATGATTACCAAGAAAAAATGAATCATCTCTTAGATGATACTGAAACCTATTCTAAACTTAGGAAAAATCCCCTAGAAACCGTTAACAGCAATTTCAATAAAACAATAAAACTTCTACTGAAAGGCAAAGATGAATTAGTCAAACAATTTACTTCCACTAATCCATCTTTACCTTACATGTATGGACTAATAAAAACACACAAACCAGGGAATCCAGTCAGACCAATTATTAGCTCCATAGGGTCAGTTTCATATAAATTATCCAAATGGCTTGTTGATATTTTGAGCCCTATTGTTGGCAAAATTTCTAACTTTAATCTTAAAAACAACATAGACTTGGTTGATAAATTAAGCTCCTTGACTGGCTTAAATGATTTTAACATGGTTAGTTTTGATGTTACTTACTTGTTTACGAAAGTTCCTGTTGATGATTTGTTAAGTTTCTTATCTGAAGAACTCGTTAACTATGATTTACCATTGCCAGTTCCTACTATCATTAAACTTATTAAACTTTGCATTGTTGATGCAAAATTTGTATTTAAAGATAAGTTTTACACTCAGAAGTTTGGTATGGCAATGGGAAATCCTCTTTCACCTGTTCTTAGTAACCTATACATGGAATTTTTTGAAACAAGGTTGCTTAACACAATCCTCCCTAATAGAGCTAAATGGTTCAGATATGTTATGATATTTTGTGTCTTATGCCCAAAAATGTAGATATACACCATTTCCTTGGAAAATTAAATAGCTTAGCCCATTCTATAAACTTTACTGTTGAGTTTGAAGAAAATAACTCATTGCCTTTTCTAGATGTTTTAATTATTAAGGGTAATAATGAATTCAAATTTAAAATTTACAGAAAACCTACAAATAACTGTTCCTATGTCCACTATTATTCCTCGCATCAAGATAGAGTCAAACTGTCTGTTTTCTCATCAATGTTTTTGAGAGCTTTACGAATTTGTAGTCCTGAGTTAATAGATGAGGAAATATCCAAAATTTATGAAATAGGTAATGATTTAAAATACCCAAGAAATGTAATTGATAAATCTTTTAAAGTTGCTAGAAATACTTTTTACAATCCAAAAAGGGACAACCAGCCTTATTCAACTAAAAATATGTTGGTTCTCCCTTACCATGAAAACTTGGTTGATATGCCTTCTCTTCTTAAGACTTTTAATATTAAAGTTGTATTCAAAAATCTTGAAAAGTAAAAAAACTTTTGATAAAGAATTCCCCCCAAAATGCTGATGGATGTGTCTAAAATATTCCTTGTAAAATTTGCGATAAAGTTTATTATGGTCAAACTGGTAAAAATCTCGAACTAAGATTAAAACAACATAAATATAGCATTAGAACTGGACAAGATTCCAATGCTCTATTTATTCATGTAAGAGATTTTAACCATCCAATTGATTTTCAAAAAGTTGAGAAAGTAGTATCAAGCAAGTCCATGGTCGACAGGAATATAATTGAATCTTGTTTCATAAAAAGTAGTTTTGACAATAATATGAATATTTCCTTTGGTTTATATAAATTAGATCCATTTATAATTAATAGAATTTGGGAAGAATTTAATAATACACTGGACAAATAATAATTTTTAAATTTTCTTGGGTAGAATAGTTTGTGGGTGAGTTGTGCAAAGGACCTGTCCAGTTGGGCCGGCGCGCGTCAGGTGTTTAACCGTTGTGGGATCTGAAGTGAGGTGTTGCACCTATATAGCTTCTTGGCATGCTTACCTTATATAGTTCCTTGTAATGTGTATTCAAGTCGCTTGAATTTCTATTCTTCAGAGGAGTTGTTTTGCTTGAATATTCTTATATATATAGTATATTATTTATATATATATATATATATATATATATTATATATATATATATATATATATATATATATATATATATATATATATATATATATATATATATATATATATATATAAATATGATGCAAAACAACCACGGTCTTTCGTATTGCAATCAATACATCATCAGAAGCTTCCAAAATTGCAGAGAAGTGAATATGTTCCAGGAAGTACGTTCCCAATGGACCGTCTTCACTGGAGTGAGGGAGGGAGGGAAAGAGCATACAGGAATAAAAATTCGGTCATATTCCACTATGACATCAATAACTTTACAAACATAAATATATTGTAATGATATTGAAGTCACTGACAATTATAGAAAAGTGAGAAAACAATAACATTTAAAGGGGAGACTATTAGAAGCTATGTCAAGGAAATGGGGTTCATTGAAATAAGCTCGTTTAAGAGGGAGGCATATGCAATATCAGGAAATACGGCCACAGATATTCAGCCCACATAATTCTGAGAAAAACTCTTGTTCAACTTTTAGAAACTGCAGGAAAAATAGGCCCTAATTCCCTGATGTGGCACTACATTTAAGACAATCCAATGCATTATATAAGAGCCCTATTTTAGATTGTGTACTATTGCCTTAATTAAATATGCATTGTGGCATGCAAAGAGTACGTAACCTTTATTCGGCGCATGGACACACCCTCATTTACAGGCTATCTCCCCCAACCAGCGAACCAGGTTGCTAAGAGTTGGTGATGGGGCCCCATCGTTCAACTAGTGACCAGGTTCTAGCCAATAAGAAGGTGGGATTGGCAATCGCAGAGGTTATGTGGATACCGCTCTCCTGTCTGCCCTTGTCATTCCCATTCTAGAGCTGGTTGAGCACGGTCTGCTATCTTGTGGCTTCTATTTCTGCCTTGCTTACCGTGACGTGCACTATACTTATTACTGTACATAGTGTACATATTGCTGTTCTAAATTGGTGAAGGATAATATAAGTCTAAACTTTTTCTGCTGTGTTTCTTTTGCTCCCATTACACCTGGGATAACAGGCCTTTGAAATCCTAGGTTGTAATATGCATCTTATTTGAACAGCACAACACTGATATTGTATACTGACTGCCTATCATGCTTAATAACTGCTGATTTTACAATATTCCTTTCAGGCCAGGAGGAACAAGGAAAGATGACTCTTGCTTCTCGCCAATTTGCCGGGTTATTACTAGCTCTAATGTGGTTGAAAATTACGTTCGACTCTTGTGCTATACGTATTGAATAACGGTGCTGGGAAATTCTTATTTCCAATGGTTTTCCTGTTTGTCCCAAATAGGAGAGACTGCAACCAACTCTGCAGACACCACATTCTTGGGGTGCATTCTTTATCTTCTAAGAGCATTCGGCAGGATAGATAAATTCTCGTTGTATGGGAGGACCAGCAGATTCTTGGTCTGAGGTGTTATCCTATGTTCTGTTCTATAATAATGTTCTTAGCTGCCAGCAAGGTAGATTCCACAAACACCTTAGGATACCGCAGTTTCATGCCAATGTCAAATATTTTTTCTAATTTCTTCATCTAGGAACTCTGGACTGCACACTCTATAGGCTCACAAAAACATAGTAAGAAATACACTCCTTATGACTCTAGTCTCATGGTTGGAATAGTAGTGAATGTATGTGCACACATTTATGGCCTTCCTTTATAGTGTAAACTTAAACTCTCTATCAACCCGGTGTGTCACACATCTAAGAATGGAAGTTTACAGTCCACCTCTTCCTCCACACAGAATTAAGTCTTGGTAAAAATGTATTAAAGGCCAAATAACTTGGTCAAAGGCACAAGACGTCATCCACACATCTGATACAATTAGCTCTACATGGCAGGATATCTTTCAACAGTCTAGCCTCGAAAAGTTCCATATACAGATTGCTCAATAAGGGGGACAACGGATTACCAATCGCCATTCCTTGTTTTTGAGCATAGTATTTCCACTCAAACTCAAACTTCCAATCAACTACACATAGCTTAATGAAATTAATAATGATATTTTTATCATATGGCAAAGAGAACCTGTCTAATTCTTCTTCCAAATAAGACAAAATAGTCGGGAACAGGGACTCTCGTGAACAATGTAGTGACATCAACACTAACAAGTGTGAAATCATTAGACATGTTGACATTTTTGCAATTTGTCGATGAGATCAACATTGTCTTTTAAGTGGGCTTCAGAAATGTTGCCAAGCAAAGGAGTTACTATTTTTACCAACCGTTTTGACAAGGCATATGATGCCGATCCTACAGAACTAATATAGGTCTGGCTGGAAAACCTGGCTTGTGGGTTCCAATCAAACCATACATTTTCATGGTACGACATAATAAATCTTTGAGTACAGTTCTGTTCCACAGGTCTGAGAAAAGCTCCATATACCATGCCTTTGCTGATGTTGAACGTTTCAGGGGAAAGGTCCCCTTGTTTTTCCAAATTGCAAAAGGATTTGGCAAGGTCAACATAATAAGTGTCCCCAATAGTAGGCGCGAAACTTAACTCATTCCTGTTGTTGTCCGCTGGTCACCATAATTTCAACACTTGACAGGTTGATAGTGAAACTCCGTGGTTAGCAACGTTGAGACCAGCCACTTTGTGCTACGACATTGTTTAGTTTCCTAGCATGTAAACATTATGTTTTCCGTTTCAGTCACCTATATATGTAATCTAGTAAATGGTCTTGACACTCGGGTGGTATTATGTTGTAAAACTTTCGCTTGACTTTTCTAACTTCAATAAATATTATTTTCCTTTTGTGTTTAAATGGATCAATATTCTTAGTAATCACTAACCTGTGGAGTTGATCAAATGGGGTCGACGACAGATTAACCAACCTGTTTTGTAGAAGCGATTTCGGTAATACCTATTCACTGAGGCACTTTCGTGAACGAAAACTCCACGACGTCTAATCCACGGGACCATACAATCCTACAGAGTCACGCACCCATCAGAGCTAGGTGTTGTACCGTTATCTGAGGACATACGATGATGTGGGTGCCTCAGAGCTAATTTCATTCTACTCCCCGTTCGGTGTACTAGCCTCCACAAGCAGTGTATATCGTACTGTAACCACGAACCTATAAAATACTTCCTTTTTCATCTACGTGCACTAACCTCACCCTCACCCTCATGCAAATTCTTAACAGCCTGTTCGTCGTGCTTATCTCCACCATTATTACTTTCTATTAATATACCAAAAATTTAATCTCCCTTATCTCTGCATTTCTTGATCATAGGCTGAAAATGAGAAATTGATGTATACAAATTAGAAGAAGTGGTTATAAGTGGTTTTTGGAATGTGACGTTCTGTTAAATTCCGAGAAATGTAATTAATATCATTATATGGATATTAGGAAACTTACAAACCAAACTTCAGTTCAGGAGCTGAACATTAGAATGTCATCACTTAGACGGCAGGTACTGGCTTCGTCTTGACAATCATGCATATCGCCTTTAACACATTTAATAATTCAGTAAGTAAGAAAAATTATCTGGTCAACAAGGATTTTCAGGAGCATTTATATATATATATAATATAATATATATATATATATATATATATATTATATAATATATATAAATATTATATTATATAATATTATATATATATATATATATTATATATATATATATATATATATAATATATATATAAATATATATATATATATAATATAAAAAATATAGGGAGGTACCGCCTCTAGAGCTTTACTGGGGACCCTCTTCCTGAGAGAAGACAACAAACGAACCTCAGTGAAAACTCAAGGTTCTCCCCGGAGCTGTTAGAGTATTTTCTTCTCCTACCACCCTCTATAATTTATATTATATACGTACTTTATTAATAGGTAGAATACATTGATAGAAAACACAACCATGAATACACTGGGACAATATATTAAAAGATATGAATCTCCTCTAGGTCCTCCGAAGCTGGACGCGAGCCCAGAATGCAGCAAGCATTTCCGCTCTGGATGGCCACGCTGAGGCGCTAGAACATGAAAGTGGCTGCCCTTGGTTTCCTGGTGGTGTCGATGAGTCTGGAACCCAGTTCTTTAAGGAAACGTGTGGCATTTTTTTTCCCATGATCCCAAGGTCTCTGATCCCAATGGGACAAATTGATACTGTTGGCTTATGTCCCTGTGCTTGCTGATCTTGTACTCCTCCCTGTGGTCAGCAACTCCTCCCTGTCGCCCTAAACTGTGATGGATATAGGTGTCAGCCAGTGTGGACACATAAGTATGGTCCCATGCTAAGCGCTTGCCATTCTTCCAAGGATAGATGGTGATCCTGTCGGGGTGGTTTGCTGGATTGTGGGTATTGTTGGCTGCTTGTGATCGAGGCTCCCTCTCGGCTGGGCATCCAGCTGTAGCAAGGGTTCTCTTAATGATGTCGTTGACCTCATTATGTCTTGCATGCCAGCCCTTGGTTTTGGAACAGTTAACACCATGTAGACTATATTGGTCGGCTTGCGCATCGCCGCAAATACACGTATATTCCGTGTGAATTGCAGCAACAACGCACAGACCCACTGCAACTCATACAAAACAAAATAAATTATTTATAGCAATGTTTCTTTTGCTTCCATCGGTAGATGGCTAAAAAGGGTCACCAGTGTATACTGTTTGCAACAGAGTATGCCTACGACAATAGGATGTATTTGGCTAAATAGCACATGATAGTGTTGGCTGTGAGCTACATCCTCTGTGTTATTCACTACAGCTTTCTGAGGAAGAACCTTTTGTCAGCATCTCCCCATACCATAAAAAAGAAATTTAAGAGAACTTATATAAAAAACAATTTACATATCATATATTGCTTAAGAGTAAAAGTCGTACCTGAATATCTGGAAGAAGACCAAGAATATACAAGATGGAGTTGATGGCTGAGCCTGTGGTGTCGTGACCGGCAAACATGAAAGTGTCCACTTCTTTCCGAATTTCTTCATCATTGAACTCTGGGTTCTCCTCTGAGTATTCCAACAAAAGATCCAGGAACGCTCTACGCTTTTTTATCCCTGCGAATATAAGACTAAACATTAAAAAAAGACTGTGTGCTTGAGTGTCTCTCGTGTCTAATAAGCACAATTGGTCAGATAGGCTAAACTGCCATAATTTTTTCATTATAAACAGAGTAAAACATATTTACTTTTGCTCGAAACTTACCTAAAAAATAACCATATCCTAGCTTAACATAATGTACATTTTTAGTAATCTTATAGGAAAATAATAAGTTTATTTTTATTGAACAATACAATTAAATAATAAAAGATATGTATTTTTCATTACATTCAGATTAATTTTAGCAGATTTATATTACAAACAAAT
The DNA here is from genome assembly GCF_026875155.1 of Cherax quadricarinatus. Taxonomy (NCBI): domain Eukaryota; kingdom Metazoa; phylum Arthropoda; class Malacostraca; order Decapoda; family Parastacidae; genus Cherax; species Cherax quadricarinatus. The sequence goes on from NW_026467292.1 coordinate 41,575, forward strand.
TTTTCAAATTTTTGTTCAAATAAAATGTACCTAGTTGTTTTTTAGGCAAAATTTCTAGTCCGTTTTTTTTCTTTTCATTTATATAATATATATAATATATATAATATATATAATATATATATATATATATATATATATATATATAATATATATATATATAATGTAATTATTGAGATTAATAATGAATTCAAATTTAAAATTTGCAGAAAACCTACAAATAACTGTTCCTGTGTCCACTATTATTCTTCGCATCAAGTTAGAGTTAAACTGTTTGTTTTCTCATCAATGTTTTTGTGAGCTTTACGTATTTGTAGTCCAGAGTTCATAGATGAGGAAATATCCAAAATTTATGAAATAGGTAATGATTTAAAATACCCATGAAATGTAATTGATAAATCTTTTAAAGTTGCTAGAAATACTTTTTACAATCCAAAAAGGGACAACCAGCCTTATTCAACTAAAAATATGTTGGTTCTCCCTTACCATGAAAACTTGGTTGATATGCCTTCTCTTCTTAAAACTTTTAATATTAAAGTTGTATTTAAAAATAGGTACTAGGTTGGTAGACAGCAACCACCCAGGGAAGTACTACCGTCCTGCCAGATGACTGTGAAACAGAAACCTGTAATTGTTTTGCATGATGGTAGGATTGGTTTGTTTTTCTGTCTCATAAACACGCTAGATAACAGGGATATCTTGCTACTCCTACTTGCACTTTGGACACACTTCACAGACACGCACATGCATATATATATACATACATCTAGGTTTTTCTCCTTTTTCTAAATAGCTCTTGTTCTTCTTTATTTCTTCTATTGTCCATGGGGAAGTAGAAAAGAATCTTTCCTCCGTAAGCCATGCGTGTCGTATGAGGGGACTAAAATCCGGGAGC